>PVKA01022517.1:0-37001 GCA_004027165.1 Ctenomys sociabilis | reverse complement strand
ATAATTATTGAATCTTTGATATAATTCAGCTATGAAAAAACCTGTAAATATAATTTCATGTATGCACCTTGTACAATACCAAAACGTTATGAAAACAGTTTGCAATGTATTAATTCATCGACTCTGTATGGTTAAGGTGTCTTGAAACTGTCTGATTGACATTTGTATTTTAATAAAATAAAAATAAATGGAAAAAAAAGAAAAAGAGAGCTAGCATGAGCTGAACCTCTATGGCTGGTCCATGCCATTGTCTTTTCATGTGAGCAGCTCTGTTTTCCAACCTGGCAGATGTCTAATGTGTTCAAATAAGCCTTAATGAAGTGCCCAGCAGGTGCCACTAATGGGTTTGACCCCCAAAAAGGGATAGACTGGTTGGATGCTAGGAATTGAAAACAATAATCATAAAACAAATAGTTCTAGGCATTTCTTTGCAAGCCAATTTGAGCCTGGTCCAAGTTTCTTGTGGTCTGGTGAGGTGGGTTGGCAGGGATACAAATCGTGCAAGCAGAACAGGCTGTGATAGCACTTCTGGGCCCCTCTGCTCCCTAACTGTTGCCTTTTGACCCATTCCCATCTGCTTGGTGCCCGCAAGGTAATGACATTATCAAACAAAGCTTGGGCATATGTGGCTGTAACATTTTGGTTGTACTTAGTATTCATATAGAAAGCTACCTAAATGTTTCTAAAAATTTTACTTAAGGCATTCAGATTTTTAAAAACTCATTCTGTAGCAAAGGTAGCGTAGCATTTTAAGCTAATGAGCTTATTCCTTTTATCTTGTCCCGCTGCAAGTTAAATGGGACCTGCTTATAAAATCTCAACCCTTAATTGCAATTCTTAAAAGGCCATCTTACTAAGAAGAGTCTGGCTATGTAATGGTTTTATCTTAATTAATAGTAAGCAAGGTAGTTACTTGACTCCCTCCACTGAGATAGAGCGGAACCTGACCTCTTCACGGATCTAAGCATATGCTCAGTTATATCAGAGCAGAAGTACAGGTTTTGTAGTCCAGCTGACCTGGTAAGGAATCCTGTCTCTACCCAATAGCAAGAAACACCTCCAACCCATTCTTTCCCCATCTCTGACATAGAAGCCATAATGATTACATTACTAAGACATTACAGGTAATGAATGTAAAACATCTGGCACAGTTCATAGCACTGAAAAATTATGTGATCACTGTTACTAATTGGTTCTGGCTCCAAAGGGCTACCTGTGGCATGTGACATGGGTCCCAGGACCAGGACCTCAAAACTATAGAATCATTGTGAACATATCTGGGGATAATTCCCAATGGTGTTCCTTTATTTCCCAGACCATCCGTTCAAGTATTTTGAATAGAAAATAGTGTTGGAAGACAAACATGATGAAGTTTAGAATGTCACCCTCTCTGGAGATATTTGGAGGCTAGGTAAAGATATTCTTCAACTTAGAGAGGTTTGTATGCATTCCAGGTTGAGAATCTCTTGAGCCATTTTTGGGATCTTACTGCCTTCAAATGAAGATGAGCTTCCCCACCTCAGACCACCAGACCCTGCATGGGCTGCTCTTAGTTAATGCTGTCCTTTCATCATTGCCCAGCTTGCCCTCAGCGCTGTGGCTTCCCAACCCTGCAGGCTGTGGCTTTTCATGACATGTTGAGTCTCTGTGTGATGGTGCATGGCATCCCCTTGGCTCGGGTGCTACTGTCCTCCTATGCAACAATATGGTCTCTGCTTACCTGGACACAGGGCCACTGAGCCTACAGTGCTTGTGCTGTCTGAGTGATCTGGGATTCTTGGTTTTCCAGTACCATTTTCTCCCTGGTGGTCACTAGTTGAGGACCACACTTAGCCCACTATGGGCATTGTTAGAACAATTGCATATGAGACTATATTTTTGGAGTAGCTGGGTACAGTAGCTGTGGATAGGGAGGGGAAGCCATTGGAAGTTTAGAAAACCAGAGGGAACCTTAAATTAGATCAGGAGGAGAGGGACCAAGAGGCCTGAATTTTCCACATCTAAATACAATAAAATAACAACACATTCTACCTGCAATTTGAGATACAAGGATTGAAAGATAATCTTGGTTCCAGGACGAGTGTTTCAAAGAATGTCTTCACCTGCACTTGCTTACCTCAAGCTCTGCAGGGCTGTATCTCTGCCCACCAAGGCTGCCTACTGTGTTGTGTGAAGGTAAACTGTGGTTAACAAAGGTTCTCTGTTCCCTGACCTCTGGTCCCAGCAGAGAGTAATCACAGGAGCACAGATTGGAGCTGTGGACCCCTAATCTTTCCCATGGACTGAGCCTTCTGCCAGGGCTATCTCTGCATTACCGGCTTCCTATTATTCAGCAAAGTTGCTGTTATGCTTCAGATTTTCTTGAAGCAGAAATAGCTCTCAGTTCCTTTTTTTTTTTGCCTGTCAATTACACACTACCGGGTTAGTATATATTTTTATTATTGTAACACAATAGCTATGACCAAAGTGCCTATGTGTTTTATAAATGAAAGAGTGTACTTCCTAATGGTTTGGGAAATTGAAAGCTCAAATCAAGGGACTGTTTCTGTTTGGAGTCTGATGGACCGGTTTGGTTGTGTCATTCATGGTAGATGACCTCATGGTGGGATTATGTTCAAGGGGGAGAAATTACATGGTGAAGCCACAGGCCAGGGTGTTAGAGACCAGAAAGAATCCTGACTCATTCTGTTATAGCAGCTCATTCTGATGAGAACTGATCACTCCAAAAGACTGGTCTTAATTCCTTGGGAAGGTGATGCTCTATGACATAACTACCTCCAACTCAACCCCAACTCTCAAAGGTTTGACCTTATAAGCTTCCAGCATATGAACCCATCGGAAGGGCACATAGTTTTAAGCTATAACCAATGTTTTCAAGAATTGATGCATCCTCTTCCATTATGAACATCTGTATCTAACCTTAACACTTTGGTCAGCTTGTAAACTCCTTAAGGACAAAGAACATATATTCTTTATAGCCCAAGAAAAGTTTATGAGATATGAGACTGAATGCCAGGTGAACCAGGGCAGCCCAGTCCCCCCAGACACCCCACTTTTCCTTCTTTCTCTAGGACCTCATGTCAAAACCGTTCACCCATGTCTTGGTTGCAGCCGAGTGGAACATTCTGTTGACAGAATGGGATTGCCTAGAGCAGTTTTCTCAGTGCAGCATTCAGGAGCACTTTAACTTTTCACATTTTATGAGGATTTCTTCCCCTCCTGAAATTGCTTTCTTCTGGCTTTTGCTAATAGTCCCATATCTCGATGCCAGACATCCAAACTTAATGGATGAAAATATAGGTGCAGTGGAAATTGTCTCTAAGTATGAACTCCAGGGTTGGGTGTGGGAGGGTGATGTAGTAGGATTACTTTTACTTACTCTGGTGTGGATGGCAAAATGGGATGCAGGGTTCTTACTCTCAGTGGACATAGATTCACTAGATCTTTAGCATGAAATAAAAAAATTTAAGTCTTCTGCCAAATAACAAATTTCTAATTCAGTTGTCTATTAACTTAAACAAACGTGGGTGTTTGTCTCTTCCATTATTCTAAGAGCAAACAAAGGATAGCTCTACTATCTCATTCATCTCTACCTTCTCAAGATTTCTTATTGTCCTCATGTATTAGGTGCTCAATGCATGTTATCAACCTGCTGTTGAATGATGGGTCTTTTCTACCTGGTATTTCTCATGTTTTGTGACACTAAGACCATAATAACAATTGCATGTTTCTAACAGCAGCTATACTGTATTGGAATGTTTCACTGAATTCAAGCACCTATAATAATTGAATGACAATAGAATACCCATCTCTGACAGGACTAAACAAAAAAAAGGGGGGGATACAAAGGAAGGACAATTCTGTATTTGTATATGTAGAACAGTTAGGATAAATATGCAGCTATTTTTGCATAATTCTATAAGAAGAAAGATTTGAACTAATAGTGTTTGGACAGGATATCCTGTGTGCTCCTTGTACTATGGATAACCACTAGGAAGATAACAATGTAAAAAGTATTGATTATTGAAACTGTACTATAATTCAGCTTTTAAAAAAAGATAGGTATACAGCTACATTCTCTTCATTCTGTTCTAATAGTGTTTGGGTCTGGGGGCTGTCTTTTTTTTTTTGGTGGAATTGGGTATTGAACTCAGGCCCTTGTGCTTGCTAGGGAAGCACTTACTCCACTGAGCCATGTTCCTGGCTCCTCTAATAGTGTTTGTAAATAGAATATCATGCCTGCACCTTGTACAACAAATAACCATTAAGAAAACAATATGCAATGCATTAATTATTGAATCTGTCCTACTAATTTGATTTGAAACTGTTTCATTGCTATTTGTTCTTCAATAAAAATTATGGAAAAAAAGCAGCTCTAGGTAAGGAAGTTGGATAATAAAATAATTGTAAATCCCAGACCTCTGAGGAATAATGTGACTGGATTGCTGAGAAAAGAAGTGATCAGAACAGTAGCAAATAGAGTCATTGTGGAAGGCAGAAGCAGGATGCTGGAGGTCAGTGTTTAATTTTTGAAGGAGTCCAGTGATATTGTGTTTGGGAATCAACAACATGGGCTGTTCAAGGCTTTATCCTCAGATCTGTCTTCCCCCAGAGGTCTATGCCAGTGGCTGAACTCAGCAGCGTGAAACAAACATTGGAAGACAGTGTGAATCAGTGAAGTGCTTTCCTTGTTGTTTGGTGTGGGCATTTCAAGGAGATGTGTGATTTGATCTCTGAACTGGCTTTGACTCCCTCTGGTCTGAAGTTAGGATTTAAGTGAAAGGCTGGCACACAAGCCTGATAGTGGCCTTCCTGCTGTGACCTCCAGAGACTGCACACCTCTGATAGCTTCCTTTCTCCTCGGAGATCCGCTCTGGGTAGTACAGAGCCCAGAATACTCTTATTGATCTTGAAGCTGAAAGAGTTAGTTCCCAGTCACTACAATTGACAAAGGCTTTTGCAGCTCATTAACTGCCAGATTATGTGGCACGATTCATTAAAATTCTGTTTCATTGACTGCATTTGTAAATAGACTTGGAGTAGTTTATCACATCTTTCTTCTTACAGAAATTTCTTCCAGTGGATGCCTTTTTCTCACCCCCCCTTTTTTCCTGGTATAAAAAGCCTGAAATAATTTGCCACAAGATGCATTATCATTTAAATGCAAACCAAAATAAAAAACCAACTAAACATCACAAGTCTGTAGATTTTTTTCTCTTTTTCTATTTGCTACTATCTGATTATTACATAGTCAGATAGTAGCAAATAAATACATTTGTTTTGAGTTCTTGTTACATTAATTTCATATAAATATTCACACTTCTTAGCAAGCTGCTGGCATGTAATTGCACTCATTTGAATACAAGCAGAAAGGAAGAGATTAAAGACAATTAAAAAATAATATCTTTTCCTTCTATTAATACCTACACATTAAAGAAACCATTCTTACAGTGGGCCCTGGGCATAGAACAAGGCTCCGAGCATTTCCTTCCATCTCGGGTGTTCTCAGAAGCAACTTGCTTACCTGGCAGCACTTTTTTTGTAAGAGACCCCAGAATAAGTATCTGTGTGCTGTGTGACTCTGTTGGAACTATTCAGTTTTACTATGAAAACACAAGAAATCGTAGACGAAGCTTCAGTAAATGAATATGGTTGTGTCTCAATAAACCTTTCCTTACAAACGCTATAATGTGCATGTCATATAATTTGCAAGTGTCAGGAAATGCTTCCCCAGGAAATGCTGTCCCTTGCCCCCAACCATTCAAAAATGTAAAGAACATTCTCAATTCTAGGAATGTAGAGAACCAGTGTCCTGCTTATGCAGTGGCTCTCAGCTGTGGTTTGGATTTGTGGACTTCACAACATGAGAGCATCAGCCTTGGTCGGGCTGGGGGTAGTGAATCCCATGGCCTAGCATTGCAATTGTTTTCTGCAGACACTTGCTTGAAATTTGCTCATAGGAAAAAGCCACGTCCTCTGTGCTGGATTGTTTTGACCACAGCAAGTGGGTGGGTGTGGGGGGTGCCGGGATCTCTGACCACGTGGCTTACTGTGGTGAGGAATGACACTGAGGTATTAAGTAGCATGCACTATTTGTTCAATTGCATCGAAGATGGAAGGACAGAACTGCCCAAAGTTCTGCACTTCCCAAGTATAAGAAGAAAGTCTGAAGAGCCTTCTTGGGTATTCCCTGCATTCTGGAGAGAAAGTCATCCTGCAGCCGTGCCATCTCACAAATCCACAAATTACAAATTTGCCAGGGCTTACTCAAGACCTGGCAAATCTCAGTTAGGAGGAGGAGCTTGGATCTCCTCATCAAACTTCTGCATAGTTGAACCCCACCATGGTCACTCTAGAGATGAGCCAGTCTGCACTCCACATGGTGTGTGGATAGCTACCTGTGGTACTGAGCATCTGCTAATGCTCCTGGAGCTTCACATAGATTAACTCAGAGCCTTTAATTAAGGCTCTGGGGGCTGGGGAGATGGCTCAGTGAATTAAGTGCTTCCCTGGCAAGCGCAAGGGCCTGAGTTCAATCCCTGATTCCGCCAAAAAAAAAAAAAAAAAAAAGGAAAGGCTCTGGGCATCAAAGACATATTAATATCCTAATCACAGAAATGAAAACTCAGAAACATATTTTAAATTGTTTGGCTAAGAAGCTTTCACAGTGGGAAAGTAGCTAAGCCAATTTGCACATTCAGATCCCATGAGAACAAAAGTTTCTGGCCTCCTCTTCCCATTTTAGGCTACTCTAGCTTGATAATATACTAATTTATTACCTTTATGAAGCAAAAGTTGGAAAAAGATAAACTGCTTAAAGTACCCTGAAGCCGTGTGAAATCCCTAGTTCCCCAGCCATGTTCCAATTAGAGTTCTGTTAGCTGCAAACTCTCTGGCCTAGCGACTTCCTCCTTGTCCTCACTGGTAATGAGTCACCTCTTTGACTGGTAAAATGAGGCAGGGTCTTGAGTGAGGCCACTGGCACTTGTGATGGGCTCCATCAGTTGCTATTTCCTAAACTCTGCTGAAACTGTAAATTGCTGTTGCAGATCTCGCTTCCATTTCTGTGCTTTCTCTGCATGCTACCGGGGTTATAATTGTGTAGTATATTTGGATATCATTTCTTTTCTTGTAAAAGAAACAAGACAAAGCATTTGTTTTAGGCTTTGCAACTGAAATTACAGATTGCAGACCTTGAGACCAATTGCAGATACTTCCTGACTTTTGGTGGGGATATGTCCCCATAATCCCATCATGAACTGAAAGCATCAGAGGTCAAAAACTCATTTGAGACACTCAACCTGCTCAACATCATAGCTGAGCCTAACCTACCTGAAATGCACTTAGAACACTTACATTAGCCTGAAATTTGGCAAAGTCAACTAACAGCCTATTTTGTAACAAACTGTTGAATGTATCCTGGGATTTATGAAATATTGTACTGAAAACAGAACTGTTTTCTGGGTATACACTCAGTAAATGATAAAGACAAAAAGTTGTAAATTGAAGAACTCTACATTGAGAATTTTATAAAATATTGCTTCTCGATACTCTTTTTCCTCTTGTTTGAGAACAAGGAAGCTACGAGTCAAACACTTCTGCCGGTAGAAGAACATTTATATTAGGAGGGAAGCACCATCTTTTGCATTCAACTCTGGCATAATTATCTTCTTCCTGAATTTGTCTTCTCTCCCTCAGGTTTTATGCCAGCAGGTCTAGACTTAAAGGCTAAGTTAGGGATTGGCCAGGGAGGGGAGATGTGATAACTGCCTACAATAAAAGGGCCTGTTTTTAGCTTTGACTTCAAACAAATAGTCTTAAAATCTCAAAAGCCAAGCTTACCAGCTGTGAGAAGGGGAGAGAGGTGGCTAGCTGCCAGAGCTGCTGCCACTCCCTTTTTGTCTCTGCTCTTTGCCACCATTATGAATGGTTGCTCTCTGCCAATGTTCCATGCCTTGGAGCCAGCTGAGTTTGAACTGAAACGTGCAGTAACTGTGAACTAACTAAACCTTTCCTTTCATAGTTTTGAGTGTTGGGTGTTTGTCCCAGCTACTAGAGAAGAGTAACTGAGATGGTGTCTGACATACAAATGTTTATACAAATGAATAAAACATTTTATTTGGGTTATATGTCAAATTGCTGCTAAGCAACTAAGTTTGAATGCCATATCAGAGTCTGAGGGTGATATGCTGAATATAAGTACGGTGGAGGAGTTCCATCCAAAGGATTAGTTGTGGAAGGGAGAGGGAAGAAAGCAAGAGTATTCTCGATTTGCCTCCATCTTTTGGGGGAGGACACAAATAGAAGGTTCCAGAAAGATGTGAGTGAACCCTCAGAGCAGAATGTTTGTTTTTGTTTCATCAGGCACAACTTACATAGATGATGTACCTATCAGAAAAAAATTGGCAGAGTGCTTCTCATGAGACATCAAATGAAACCAAATTAAGCCAAGCCAAGCCAAGCCAAGCCAAGCCAAACCAAACCAAACCAAACCAAACCAAACCAAACCAAACCAAACCAAACCAAACCAAACCAAACCAAACCCAGCCAAGCCAAGCCAAGCCAAGCCAAGCCAAGCCAAACCAAACCAATCTAAATGAAACGAAACGAAACCAAACCAATCCAGAAAGCTTGAGGATGGGCTGAGCTATGACTCTAAGGATCTATGGCCTTGGAGCAAGTTGTCCCTTGAAGCTGGAGATTCAATAGCAGTGACAGCAGAATTGGGGTCCCTCCAGATGGTAGCCCTACAAGAAGGTTAAATGAACAGGTCACTATCCCACTAGTGTCATACACACTCAGTTTACAGTGTGCCCAGCCTGCCACTCCTCCTCAGCACAAGAGATGTGACCTTTCCTGGTACCCATGCCATCTGGAGAAGTAGTGAGCAGTGGGGGATAGTCTTTAGGAGAGGAGACATTCATGAGGACTAATTACTTAAATTCTTTCAATTGACAGGACTGACCATAAACAAGTATCCAGCAATCCAAAGAACTTCAGGGACAAGAGATGTGTAAAATGATGGAGATAGGGTTATTCTTTTTTCCGTTTTTCCCTACTTGACTCAGGTATACTTTTCAAGTCTGTCATAGATAGTCATCCCTTTCACATTTTTGTTTTTCCCCTTCACGACCTGCATGTTTGCTGTTTTAAATTTTGTTTAAAACAAATTTTGTTTTCATGTCCTTTTTAATTTATGATAACTTTTTTCCTTTTCTTTTTTTTTTTGCAGAAGTAGGGATTGAACAGAGGCCCTTGCGCTTGCCAGGGAAGCGCTTATTCCACTGAGCCATCTCCCCAGCCTTCTTTTCTTTTTTTAAAACCAATTTTGCATGTTTATGTCTGGTAATCTGAACAACTAATTAGAAGACAACACTACACAACACAGAAACCATTGTTGAATCCCTACTAATTTGTTTTGTGAAGTTCTATATAATTTCTAATTTTCTTTTTACTATCCTGCATTCTATTTAGATAATAAATAAATACAACAGAAAAAATAAAAAAAATTAATAATAAATGTTTGCAACCCACACAGTTTACATTCATTCTGAGGAGTGGGTACATAGATTCATACTTGATTTTTCAAAGACTTTATTGTGTGAAGAAAAAATATCATTAATTCTATGACATATTGCAATGAATGCTGTTATTTGTTCATTTTTTATTTTTAAAGTTGTGAATATATGGGTTATACAAAGTGGCAAATGTAATGTATAGTTGCTGTTTAAGAGATAATCATGAAGAAAATATCCATGTAGAAACCTTTACACTCATTTAGCCTGATTTCAGCCCTTCATAATCTCCTCAGGAAAATCCTTCCCTGGCTTCATCCACTAGATGAGGGCCGGGAAGACGAGGAGTCAGGAAGGTGGTATGAAGCTACCTCGGTGAAAGAGAAGAAAGCAAGAATTGAGGTTCTTAGTCAGGCAGCACAGGTCCTGCTTAAAGGCACTCAAATTATGAGAATGTAAAGGAAAACCAGTAGACTGCCGGTGCAATGCTTTCACGTCTGGGTTAAGCCACTATGGGAGTCCTGTCCTGCAGGACCTGGGATGCCATCTCTCAGCCACAGAACCACCTGCTTCATTTGACTATGGGCTGCCTGACCACAGCGTTCCACTTTATACTCCCAGAACCATGCCCTGATCCTGGACAGAGTACCTGTGTCGGGGGCTCTGACTGCCGAACTTGAGAGTGAACCTCTAAGAGACCCGGCATCTGTTCTGGAACAGGACAGTTTAGCTTTGTGAGGTAGACTGAATGTATAGTTCTACTCAGGAGCTGGAATGGTCACTCCTTTTACCCTTGCTGCTTGGCCCTCTCTGTCTGTTCTGAACACCACAGGCATGGGGGCAGCTATTCTCCTGTCTGACTGGTTTCCACTTTGTCTGCTCTACATAACCGTCATCTTCTGAGTCACCTTCTGTGACTTTGATCATCTGTTTTTCATCTGGAATACTTGGCCTCATCCTTTTATTCTATTCCTCAGTTGATGGGCATTTGAGTTGTTTCCAAGATATCGCTATTACAACTTGTGCTGCTATAAACAAGAGCTTCACATATATCCCAGTGGTATGATGTTTTTACTTTTTTCTTTGGGTGGGGGAATTACTTTGAAGGGGAATAGCTGAAGAAATGGGATCTGTAATCCTAGCTTTCTTAGGAATTGCCATACGATATTTCACTAGTCTGCACTCCCACCAATAGTGGGAGTTCCTTTCTTCCCACAACTCCACCAGCATTTGTTATTAGTTGATTTTCTGATGATAGCCATTCTTCCTGTGGTGAGATAGAATCTCTGTTGTTTTAATCTGCTCTTCTAAAATGAGTACACTGTTGAACAATTTTTCTTGTATTGATTTTCCATTTTTATTTCTTCATTTGAGAAGTGTGTATTTATCTCAGATGCCAATTTTTGGATTGGGTATTTGAATTTTTGGGCCTGATTTTTAAAAGTTCTAGATAGATGTCCCCTTTGTCTGAGGGAGAGTTGGCTGAAACTTTTTCCCAATTCTTGTGTTTTCTTTTCACTGTTGGTGATTTCTTTTGATGTGCAAAATGTTTTCAATAAGATGAGATCCCAGGTGTTGATTCTCTCTCTCTCTGTCTCTCTCTGTCTTTCTCTGTCTCTCTCTGTCTCTGTCTCTCTCTCTCTCTCTCTTTATTCTCTGAAGTATTTCCCATGCAGTTTGGTTTCCATTCAGGAACTCTCTGCCTCCTCCTATGTCTTCAAAATTTCCACCTACTTTGTCTTCCAGTAGATTTGTTGTTTCTGTTTTAATATTAGATCTTTGATTCATTTTGACTTTAGTTTAGTGCATGGTGTTAGACAAGGGCCTAGTTTTAGTTTTTGGCATGTGAAAAGCCAGCTTTTCCAGCACCATTTATTAAAGAGCCTTTCATCCTCATCTGAAGTGTGGCTAAGCTATGGTCACTTCTCCCACTACCCAGGGAGCTCAGCTTCACAGAGTACAGCTGTGGGAACCTGGTGAGCCCTGCCCTGCCCACCCCTACCCCTGGAACTCAGCTGAGCTGTGACTGCTTCTCCTAACATCCTAGAAGCTAGGCACACAGAAGAAAAGTATGGGGACCTGGTGAGTGCTGATCCGGCCCTCCCCTCACTGTCCCTGGAGCTGTGACCACCTCTCACACCACTGTATCACTGTAGCTCTCCTGAGATGCTGCTGGCTGTCCCACTGGTAGCAGAAGCCTTGGCGAGCTGTATCCTGCACCTACCTACTGTGGGGGGAGCCCTGTGGAACTTCAGCCTGCCCTCACATCACTGGATCCTTCCTGAACAGTAGCTTGTCCCCCTCACCGAGGTGGAAGCCACACTGAACCCCCCACAGCAGGAACTTTGGTGGTCCTACCTCACCCTCCCACGCCTGTGGGAGCCTTGCTCACCTGCCCTTTGCCCCCCATATCATCACTGCAGAGTCAGGGTGAACATTGGGAGCTTCAAAAATGGAAAAAGAAAGGAGCTAAGGGCAACCTCAGACTGCAGCACACGCAAAACAAGTCCAGGAGACAATGTCATCAAAGAACTTGGAAATCACACACCTGAAATTTCTGAAATGATAGCAACTGAAGAAACAACTTCGTCATGGTATGGAGGAAATCAGATCAGATATAATCTCTGAGGTAAAAAGAAATGAAAATAATCATGTAAGAATTGCTCTGTACATCTAAAGACAATATAAATATAAAAAATAGAGGGGAATAGGAAAATGACAGAAACATTGAATGAACAATATATGAAAGAAGTACAATGCAGGAAAAAGATTCAAACTGATATCCAGGACATTAAGAATTCCATTGCAAGCTGGCAAAACCACTTGAATGAGGCTGAAGATAAAATTTCAGACCTTAAAATATAGCATTGCAGGTAGAAAATATGAATGGAAAGATCTCTTAAAAATAAGGAACCAGGAAATAACAACAGATGCAAAGAAAAATAAGGTAAGACTAATAGGTGTCAATAAAATGCTTTCTTCCACTGAACATGGTTGGCTCCTTAGTCAGAGACAAAGTGACTTAATATTTCTGCAATTTCTAATTGGTTCCGTTGATCCTCAGGTCTGTTTTTTTTTTTTTTTTTTTCCCAGTACCATGCTGATTTTATATGGTAGTTTCTTAGTATAATTTCAAGGTAAGGAGTGTGATGCTTCCTGTCTTGCCTTTGTTGGCTAGGGTTGCCTTTTCTTTTCTAGATCTCTTTTGGTTCCAGATGAATTTTAGGAATGTTTTCTTTTCTTTTTTTTTCTTTTTTTTTTTGAGACAGGGTCTCACTGTGCAGTTCAGGCTGGCCTTAAGCTCACTTTGTAGCTCAGGCTGGTCTCGAACTCACAACAATCCTCCTGCCTCAGCCTCCCTAGTGCTGGGATTACAGGCATGCGCCACCACGCCCAGCTCTGGAATGTTTTCTTTAGCTCTCTGAGGTATGCTAATAGTATTTTGGTAGGGATTACATTAAATCTGATTAACAGCTTTGGGAATATGGCCATGTTCATAATGTTTGTTCTTCCTATCCATGAGCAAGGAATATCTTTCCATTTTATGAAATCCTCTTTGATCTCTTATTTTCTTTATAAGACTCATGTATACAATTTATCAATCCTTCTTTTTGGAGATTTAGCTTTGTTAAAAAAATGTATTTGGTACAGGGTCTCACAGCTCGGACTCATAGTGATGCCCCTGTTTTCAGCCTCCCTATGATAGGCCTGCATCAGCATGCCCACACCAAGTATGAGCTCAGCATGCCTGGGGGCAGGACTGGGACAGCGTGCGGTACTGGGAAGTGAACCCTGGCCCCTGCACTTGCCTAAGCAGGCACCTAGTCTGCTGAGCCATCTCACCAGCCTGAGATTCAGATTTAAAAACTTTTTTTTATCGTAAAGGAAGGTATTATAACAAATTTTACAGCTAAATTTTGTGTTCATCTTTAATCACCTCCCTAAGACAAATTTCCAGAAGAAGAATTACTGTTAGCTCTCTGTGTCTTAAATTTTCCTCCATTTGTGGATTCAGCCGATAGTGAATGGAAACCATTTGAACAAAAATGTGTGTGCACTGAATATGTACAGGTATTTTCTTCTCATTATTCTCTAAACAATATAGTATATATTGAATCTGTGATATAATTCAGCTATAAAAAATAAGTTAAGTATACAGCTACACTCTCTTAATTCACTGATTAGAGACATCTGATATAATAGTGTCTGTAAGTATAATATGCATGCACCTTGCACAACACCAAAACATGATGAAAACAGTTTGCAATGTATTAAATATCGAATCTGTCCTGTTAATTTGTCTTGAAACTGTCTCATTGCTATTCTTCAATAAAAAAATAAACAAAAAAATTAGGCTGTGAAATAAAAACAATATAGTATAAAATTATTCACATAGATTTGAATTGTTTTAGACATTATAAGTATTCTAGAGGTGATTTAATATATATATATATATGGAAATATGTAGATTATGTGCAACTCCTATGCCATTTTATGCATGAGGCTTGAGCATGTGCAGACTCTGATCCTGGAACCGTCCCCCTGGGGATATATGCAGACAGCTGTACTATCCATGTTTAAGTCTTTCAATGCACAGTGTCAATCATGTTTCTCCAGAGAGCTTGTAATGACATACAGGAGATATGAGCACCCATTTCCCCATACCCTGGGCAGCACAAGATATTGGTCTTTTAATATTTGACTTGAAGCACTCCAGCTCAGTGCTTTATTTAATAATAAGATGGACTCTATTTCATATTTCCTTTTGCATTTGTATTTCCTCTTCTTCTTCTTCTTCTTCTTCTTCTTCTTCTTCTTCTTCTTCTTCTTCTTCTTCTTCTTCTTCTTCTTCTTCTTCTTCTTCTTCTTCTTCTTCTTCTTCTTCGTCTTCTTTCTTTGTATTTTAGGGAAGGGTCTACAGGGTGTTCAGGGTCTCACTACTAGATCAGATTCATACTGATATTCCTGTTTATAGCCTCCCAAGAGCTGGGATTACAGGCACACACCACCATGCCCAGTCTCAATTGACATTTCACTGTACCCTGGGGACAGGGCTGGCATGGCAGGCCCAGGGATCAAACCCTGAGCCCCTGCTCCTGCTTTCAGGCACTGTAATCCGCTGGGCTATTTGGCCGGCCCTGTATTTCTTCTTTTGGAAAGCTCACATTTGGTTCCATTCCCTTTCGATTGAAAGTTTTGTATTTCCCTTATTTTTTTTCTTTCTTTCTTTTTTTTTTTTTTTGTGTGTATTTCCCTTATTGAAGTGGCTCACACTTATTCTTCATTGTCTGCCTTATGTCCTCCATGAAAGACCCTTTCTGGGGCAACCTTATGCTTTGTTTACTTTTAGGATTTCCCATTCTCTTTCAGACTTGCTTGTATTCTCTTCCTAATTTGATACTTGATAGTCTTTCATTCTGAACTTTATAGAAAGCTCCTCCAGGGACATGTCACATGTTAGCTATTTAATGTGTAATGCAATAACATTCAGAAAGGTGCCACTTGGGGTACCTAGTGTTTTACTTTTTAAACATGAGATCTCATGAGCTACTGAGATGTTCGTTTTTCTCATTCTCCTTTCCATATAGTGTAGGGCTGAGTGCCTTAGGTTTTCAGAGCCTATCAATATTCTCTGTGACTCAGATGACTCTCCCTCTGTTATGGCTTAGATAGGGCTTGAGTGTGTTGCCCAAAGGTTCATGTATTGGAAGTTGGTCCCCAGTGTGGTGACCCTGAGAAATGGTGGAACCTTTAAGAAGTAGGGCTTGATAAAGGATGACTATGGTTCACTTTGGTGAACCTCATTGGGAACAATGCCCTCAGAAGGAGTCAGGATAGCTCTCTTGGTCTGGCTTTCCACCTTATCATATGATCTCTCCATCTTGTAGGTGCTCTTGTAGAGCCCTGGCCAGAGATGATGCTGTGCTCTTTGGGTTGTCAGCTTCTATGATAAGCCAAATACACATTTTTCTTTATAGGTCACCTGGCCTCCACAATTTTATAATAATACTAGAAAATGAACAATATACCCTTGCATCCTATGCTGTCATCTGGTGCCTCTTTACTGCCTGTTTTTTCTACTGCAAGATAATTTGTGTATTATTAATATGTTCATTCATTCACTTGCTCATCAAAAGTTTGCTGTAGGGTGACTTGGTATAAGCTGTATTCTGGCATTCAGTTGTCAGCGGTGCACATGTTCCTTACCTTGTGAGGAGCATGGTTGTATTTGTTAGGGGCCTCTAGAGGAACAAAAATGATAGAAAATATATGAATGATTATGCATGGGGATTTGTTAGGTAGGCTTATAGGATCAGAGGCGGGAGAACCCATAATGGCTATCTGCTTGATGAAGAGCTAGAGAATCCAGTAGCTGCTCAGCCCAGGAATATGGAGATTCCAGAACAGCATGGATGCAGGATGCAGAACCAAGTATGAAGGCTTGGATGCTCCCTGAGGAGGGCCGGTGCAGGTCTGCTATGGAGGGGCTGGAGAAACTGGAAACCAGGAGACTGATGACCATGTGGAAGATGCCAGTGCTGGAGGAGACTGAAACTCTTTGTTATAGTCTGGGGCTTTGCAAGGGTGCAATACATGACATTTAGCTTATAAGAGTATTTTATAATAGTCACCCAAAGAGCCATATACAAAGAGTGCAAGAAATCTACTTACACAGTAAATACCAAAGAATCCAGCTGAAGGCCCAGATCCCAAGGCAATGTCTTGCCTGAGTCCAACTGAAGACCTAGAGCCAATAACAGTGATTTTTCACCAGTCCTACTTGAGGATTAAAGCCAAAGGCAATGTCTCATGCAGGTCTATATCATGGATCTATGTTGGGAAGGCCTGAAGATCAGTGGCAGAAGCTAGAAAGTCTATCAGCAGGATGAAGGATCTGTGGTAGCAGGCTGAGGGATCTGCCCTGGAGCCAGGAAGTAGCTTTTAACGTGAGAACCAGAGCTTCCCTGAAAGGTACTAAAGCCATCCTCAGCAACACTGAGGTCCTGAGCTCCTCCAATGATGAGAACTGCCATGTTCCCACCAGGAAACTCATTGGGCAAGTTTCTCCAGGAGACTGAACAGTGGACTATCTTCCACTCCAGAGTCAGGAAGCAATGCTCCAAGTGAGGAGAAGAACTCCCCCAACATAGACCATAGCCATTTCCAGTGACACCAAAGTCTTGAGCTCCTCAACAGCGAGAGCAAGCAAGTCTACCAGGAAAGCCAGCATGTCAAGGCACTTCAGGAAAACCAACAGCTCCCTGCATCTTCCCAACAGCTTCTGAATTTCTTCTCCAGCTCTGCCTCTTATGGTGCCAGCAGCAATCCTCAGCTTGACCTCCCGGACCCAGCACCACACTGGTTCAGTTCATCCGGGTGTTACAAGTAGATCACCAGTTATCAACCTACCACTCTCTTCAAAATGGGCACAATTCCTTGTTCTTTTCTCTTTTATTCTACCCAGGGTACAAGCCTTTTTGTTGATTCCACCCACATTTGGGTGGGCCTTCTCCTCAGTTTGTTGGCCTCCATCTGCATCATCCACAGCAACCCCAGAGCTATGCTTTGTTAGTCTGGTAGGTGTTCCTCAACCTGTCCATGTGGCCATGTCATGAATATGTCAGGTGGTCTGTTGGAGAAGATAGATGGACAGGAAGATAGAGAGGGTGCCTGAAGAACAGATGCAGACGTCTCACACAGCTTCCCAGCCCTCCCTTGAAGGACATTTTCTTCTAACATTTGATACAACTTGGTGCTCTCCATTCCCAGCAACCTCTCCTCGCTGCCCTTTGTGGTACTGCACCCTCCTGATCTCCTTCCATCTCTCTATTCACTTACTGTTCCTTCACAGTATCTTTCTTCTGTATTTGACTTTGAAGTACAACTTTTTCTATTTTGCTTGTTCCCTTCCCTTCCTCTACTTTCCTGCTTTGTCCTCCTTTCTTTACTTTATTTCTCCTTTAGTATGTTTCAATTTTCCTCTTCCCTTCTTCATTTTCTCACTCTTCCTTGGCAAATACTTTCCATACCACAGCTTAAATTACCCCAGTGCATATCCAGCCCAGACCTTGTCCTGAGCTCTAACCCCATATGTTATACCCCACACTTCAGGCCCTACTTCCAATAATCATCATGCCTCACACTTAATGGATTCAGGGATGAACCTTACTCCTAATCTGTTGGCCTCCAGGATTCTCTAACAACTATCTAATTATACCATTTAACCATATACATGATATTATTTATATCTTCTTTTCCTTCCACCCTTGAACCCTTTCTTCTAAAAAGTCCTGGTTGACTTTGTCAACTAAATATCCCTGATAGACATCATGCTTTCTGTCCATCAGTACCACTGCTATCCAAGTTATGAGTCTTTCTCAGGGACATTGTAGTGGTTTCCTAGGTAGGCTTTGTAATTCCACTCTGGCACTCCTCCTCCTACCTTTCACAGGGCACACTCAGTATTGCTGCAGTGCACCTCCTAGCATGGCACCACTCCCTCACTTGGTACCCATTGCCACACAGAAAACCCCCCTCCCCTTACTGGTTGGCAAAGGCTGGTCTGACTCTTGCCTCTTCTCAGAAGCTGGGCCATGGCTGCCCCATGTTCTGCCTCTTCCCACATGTTGCATGTCTTCTACCAACCTGTGTCTCTTAACTGCTCCCCAATCTCTGTATCATGAGTCAGAGGACTTTGCTTCCCCGCAGTGTTTCAGACTGCAGACCAGGACAGATATATTGTCCTAATATGTTGTCATGGCACTTTACTTCTTTCCCTGTTTGTAATTATACATTGAATCCTGTGGCTCCTTCTTGGAAGCTTTTCTCCTTCTGGATGTGAGCAGAAACTGTTCTTCTAACCCAGGTTCCTAGCACAGGGCAGGGCATAGGAGGTCTTGGTTGAATGGATGAGTGATAGATTTGTCCTACTTGTGTCATCTTCTTTCTTTTCTGCACTAGCTCCAGAAAACATGAGGCCCGCGGCCAAGGGAACTTGTATATCCTAGAGGAAGAATCATTAGTGTGTTACTCATAGGCTTTAGACAAAATCCTAGACTCACAGTCTTAAAAGAGTTGGGTTTGTTCTTCTTGTAAATTAATTTATCTTCTGGGAGTTTGGGAGTAGAATATACCCTGAGGGACAGTGATTATCTACTAATTTATTTGGTTGATTAATGGTGAATAGGTATTTGGCTATGATACGAAACTTGTAAGCCTGCTGTGATTGCATTGGGGTGGTCAGATCTGCTTTCAGGGAGATCTCCCGACTTACTGCCAGCTTTAATTATGCACTCCATCCTGCAGAGCCAGATTTGGAGAAAACATCCCTTCCTTGAATGGTCTGGCTTACATATCTGATCCATCAGGGAGTGATAGTAAGGAAACTCACTGCCCCCAAACTACTTCTCTTTCTTGTTTCCTTTCTGCTTCTAATTTGCTGTGAATGATCTCTGTGTATTTGTGTAAAAGTCAGAAATGTTAAGAAAAACGACTTAAAACTTGCAAACAAAGCAAAAAGATGACTGTATATATTTTCAGTGTCATGTCAATGCAATACTTCTCAAAGCAAGAATCAGGGACTCAGGGGAATCTGAAAACACTTTCAGGGGGGCTGTGAGGTTCAAACTGCTTTCACAAGAAGAGGAAGATGTTACTTGCATTTTTCATGGTGTTGACATTTGCTCACTGATGCAAAACCAATAGGGGCAAGACTGCATGCACCTTGCACAAATCAAGGTAGTGCACAGTCAAGTTAGTTTTCATATATTTCCTGCTACAGACTCACAGTAGAAAAAAGACTGTTTCACTGACAAAATCAACAGTGAGGCTAATGATGTTTTTCAGTATAGTATAGTGAAATGTGCTAATATTTGGGAGAGCTGAACCCTGTATATATACATGTATACAGGGTCTACCCGGACTGACTACATAGATCAGGCTCATAGTGATTCTCCTGTTTTCAGCCCCCCAAGTGCTGGGATTATAGGCATGAGCCACCACGCCCAATCTCAATTACTGGTTTAGCACCCCTGGGGCTGGCCCCTGCACTCTGCCTAAGCAGGCGCTTTAATCTGCTGAGCCATTTGGCTGGCCCTTGTGCCATTTTTTTTTTTTTTTTTTTTTTGCTAAGCATTGATCATGAGAAAATTATGAGTAAAAGGTTCATTGAAAGTAGAAGATAGGTCAGTGGATTTCATTGTCATAGAGTACAAAAAGTTTATTGATATGGTTTTAAGTTTCCGATTGCACTCACTTATAGAAACTACCACTTGACAAGTTTTCAAGTATGACTAAAAATAGTATACAATTACCCGCAATATACAATTACCATCAAGAGCTGTTCAAATATCCCTCTATGTAGTTTTTGACATATTGTTTGAAGCTGGTTTTCCTTCATATCCTTCAACCAAAAAAACAAAATTCTAATAGGTTGAGAGCAGAAGCATATATGACAATCCAGCCCTCTTTTAATAAGTCAGACATTAAAGAGGCATGCAGAGATGAAAGACATTCCAGCTTTTCTGGCTAAACTTTATTTTGCTGGAAAATACAGCTAGCTTTCTTTAAAGCATGGCATTTATATTTGTATACATAATGAGTTTATTATTGCTTTTTAAATAAAAACTAATCTGTTTCTTGGTTTTAATTTTTATTACAGCAAATAGTGATAAGACTCATTGCTTAAAGCTCTTTGGTGCTCACAACATGGGTAGTTATTTAGAAGGATAAAATATCCCTTGATCAAGCAGCCTATGAACAGTGACACTGGAGCCTTTTCTAACCAAACAGCTAAAGAATGATCTCATATCCTAAGAGCAGAGCTGAATCTGTATATCTGATTAGTACTCAGGCACCTTTCACTTCTGTGAAGCTGGGACAATGTTTTATTATTATTATTATTAATTATTATTATTATTTGGCCTATCATTTTGAAAAGAGAGCACTGAAAGTTACAAACCAGTTCTTTGGTGTAATCTAGCAATCTTATTTATTTATTTTTAATTAATTAATTAATTATTTATTTGGCCAGCTCAGCCTGACCTAAGTGTGGGGCTGGTGGTGCAGGGGATCTAACCGCGGTCTCCTACTTTAGATTGCTGAACTATCTTGCAGGCCCCTAACAATCTTATTACACTTCTATTTATTTATTTATTAATTTATTTATGTATTTCTGTATTTAGTACAGGGTCCATAGGGTCTCACTACGTAGATCGGATTCATAGTGATTCTCCTGTGTTCAGCCACCCAAGTGCTGGGATTACAGGAACACGTCACCACGCCCCGTCTCAATTGCCATTTCAGTGCGCTCCGAGGGTGAGGCTGTATGGCACCCTGGGGATCAAACCCTGACTGCTTTGTTCTGCCTAAGCAGGCGCTTTAGTCCTCTGAGCTAACAGGCCATCCGTTTCTTCATAAATTTTTAGATTGAGTCAGAGTCCATCATTCATGTACTTTAGCTTTTTTGCTGGATTCTTCATTCAATTTTTTATCTACTTATTGAGTATGAGTAATTGGGCTATATCTGTTTTCTTCTTTTTTAATAATTTAATTTACTTTTATTTTTAAAAGTAACACCAGAAGCAAATACAAATAAAAAGAAAAAGGACAGAAACAGGGTAACACACAGCAATACATATGTTACACATTTTTCAAAACAGGAATAGCTAGTGAACAATGGTTGTTGTATTATCTAGTTTTTAAATGATTTTATTGAGAAACAAATAGCAATGAGACAGCTTCAAAACTGATTCATAGGACAGTTTCAATATACTGCACATTGTTGTCCTCATAGTGGTTATTCATAGTACAAGATGCAGACATGATATCCTGTCCACAGACACTATTAGTACAAATCTTTCTATTCACTGAATTAAGACAAAGCAGCTGTATATCTATCCTAACTATTTTGTATATACAGATGCAAAATGGCCCTTCATTTGTATCCCATTTTTTGTTTAGTTTTGTCAGAGATGGGTATTCCATTGTCATTTAAGTATTATAGGTATGTGAATTCGGCAAAATATTCCAATATAGTCCAGTAGTCCATAATAATAGTGGGTTTTCTGTTGTATTGGCAATGTCAGAAGTTGTTGACTTAAGCCTTTTACAGCTCAGCTATTAATATGGCTTTACATTTTATACCTTGTTTTTATACTTCTCTGCTGAATGGTTAAGACCAAGATAAAGCAAGACTTATATAACAAGAATTGTGACTTTTATTATACTAACCCATTCAGCAACCCAAGGAAAGAGGCATGATGACTTGCTTTCAACAGATGAAGAAACAGAAGCTCAGGAATGCTGAATAACTCTTTTGACCCTGTCAGGGGAAATTCTTTGAATGTAGGTCTGTCTGACTACAAAGAGCTTTTCTCCTCCCCATGCTTTCTGAGCCTTTCCATCAGAATTATCCTACAGACAGAGGAGAGTGAGTGAATTCATACCCACAGGGGGCCTGAGGGCTACTGTCCAGATTGCTTAGTACCATGAAATTTTTTCTGAGGTCTAAGTTTTATTTGAAAAATTAATATCCATTTGTCACTCTATTTCATATTACCTTTTAATATGAAATAATGCCCCACCCCAGTATGTCCAAGCAGAACACAGACTGCTGGAGGATGAGGATCACGTGGGACATTTCCCAGCAGCCTTGTCACAGGCCGCAGGCCTCAGGAGTGTGCCCATCCCTCTCTGAGGACTGCGGCTATGGCCCTGGTAGCCTGCCTTGAACAAAGAAATTGGGTGGCAGGGTTTGTTTGGTTGTCAGTATGCTTCATTGCAGCAAGAATATGACACACTTTGGGCTTCCACTTGTCACTTTTTTTTGACATTGCCAGACACTTCACAGGTCCCACAGTTAATTTGTCAACTGAATCTCTTTCAAGAATATCAGGAACAAGTCTGCAAGAAGGGGACAGCACTGATCTTGGGGTGTTGAGGCCTGATGCTTAAATGTTACTTGACCACAGTCTCACTTCCTTTCACGCTGTTACTTAGTGACATCGAAGCTGGTTTAAGGGTGCTTCAGATGCTTCAGGTGGGAAGATGTTTACCTAGGTGCACTGCTGGGGCATGATGTTGTCTGCACTGTCAAAGAATGTCATTTGTTCTTGCCACTGGGATTCAACAGCTCTTTGTGAGCCCAACACACAGTTGTAATCCTGCAGTTTTGGTCTCTGAGGAAATAGGTAAATGGGACACTGGCTAGGACCTGGAGCCTCCCTGGCTGGACAGTAGTGGCCAGAGCAGGGCATCCTTAAGTCTTTTGGAAACTGACCACTGTCATGTCTCTGTGATCACAGGGTATGCTTTTACACCGGGGGACTCACATCCATTCAAGGTCACCCACGGCTGGGTGACGGCTCCTCAAAGGCTTTGTTTCACTTTTTTCTGGTGGTGCCTCAAGCCACACCCCTGACTGCTGTTAGTGGCTGAGCTAATGGGACCTGCTTAGTGGGTGTGTGTACAGAGGAGAGGACACCAGGAATAGCCTCTTCTACCGGGGGACAGGACCTCACAAATAAGTACTCCCCACTTCTTGTTTTTCTGCCAGATAGCCCCTAGGGCAGTCAGTGGCTGGCCAGAGCCCTGCAGGAGTGTGAGTTCATAGTGCCTGCGATGGTGGTGTTGACAGTGATCTTCCTGTTGGCCCTGTCTCCTCTTGGCCTCATTCTCCTTGGCCCTTGTCTCCTGGGACCATCCCTGGCATCACCCAAACATCTTAGGTTCTGGGCTCTGGGGGGCCCAGATTGAGACACTGATGTCTCAGGCTGGATTCCTCTGGGCAGGTGGCCTCTCTTCTCCGGCCTTGCTTATTTGCCTTAATAATGAAGAATCAGTGGCTGTTATCTTTCTTTATGGCTCTGAAAATCTATAGGTTCAATTTGAATGTTTCCTTCCTCCTGGGAACATCCTCTTTCTCCCATTCATTTATGAACCAAACTTATGACATTCCAACTGGCTGGTTTCCGGCTTTCTGATGAACATCTTATACTCTTGGGTGCCGTGAAAGGTTAAAAACCATCACCTTTCCCTCTTGAAGCAAAAGACAGGCATCATGTGGAACTTGGGTTTCAGCACCAGGGCTCTGACGATGGGGTGGGGCTCATTGCACTTATTTCCTGACAACTTTTCTTTTAAAAAAATTATGGAAGGTTTTAATTTGTTACAGGCTGTATGACATGGAGACTTTGCTTGCACTGATATCACAAGTAGTTTAGGATTGAAAGTAGCATAGAGTAATGTCAGTTTCTCTGTCTGTGCACTCTGTGTCTTTCCTGAGGTAAAGACCACATGAACATTTGAGCATCCTCTGCTGTAGGACTGGGGGAGAGAAGGCAGGGTGATGAGGGGGTCATCCATCTTTTCTTATGGTGCTAGGAGTCAATCCAAGGCCTTGCACACACTAGGCAACTGTTTTACCCTTGAGCTACTTCTACAACACAACCCCTCAGTTTTGGAACAATTCTAAATTATAGAAATCTACATTAACTCCTGACTGTAGGTTCTTGTATTGAATCCCAGCCTCTAGTTCCAATTGCAGAAACTGGTACCATTTATTAAGCAAGTGTAATGGCCCATTAACTGGGCATTTTACCTACATTTTTGCAATGACCTGCAAGTAATAATTGTATTCACTTGGATTCATGGGGAAACTGAAGCTTATTCTACTGTTTCTAGTACTCTGGTGCTTTTCTGTATTCAGAACAATTTAAAAACATTTTTTTAAAGAAATGAACACATTAATGAAACTCAAAGGTTAGGATCCTCTTGGGTGGCACAACTGGCTGGGAAATCTATCCTTGTGTAGTTGAGCCTGAGCCTGGCCCTTCCTCAGTGGGGCCCTCTATTGTTCTCTGTTCTTTACAGGCATCTTTGCATTGCTCTATGTGGTGGGACCACTTCTGCTTTGATAATTCTGTTCAGTCTCTCCCAACCTTTAGCAGGCCCCTTATGTTACATATTTATTCAACTTCTTGGAATCCTGTGTTGACTCAGCACACACTTACCTATGCACACACACACACACACACACACACACACACACACACACACACACACACACATCACTCTACATTTATAATTTCTGAAGGGCCCAATATCCAGAGAACTGCTTTAGTTCAGCTTCTGCTTCTGACCTTGGGAAGTCAGCCCCCAACCACACACCTCAATTATTTTACTTGAAGACTGGGGCAACGTGGCCCCTCATGATCTTCTTCTCCTGACCTCTCAGCCATTTGATTTTGCAAAGCCAAGAGGAAGAAAATGAACAATGATGTTAATGCCCGCGAGTAGAACCAGCTTGCCCATAGGGTCCTTATTGCCATCATCTTCTTGGCATCTGTGTGAGTGAGGCAGGCCTTGACCTACAGAGCTACCTTAGGTGCTCTTCCTGCCCCAGGTATATCTGGTCCTGTCAGTGTGGTCAGACCCTCCATGGTGTTCACTAAGGGAAGTGAAAATAATGGATTTCCTGGTCCTGTCTCCAGGAGACAGGATGTGGGCTCCATAGTACGGTGCCATTGGTGCTTCAACCTGCTGTCCTTCACTCCTGCCTGGCTGGCAGAGGCCTATTTCCATCCTAGGATGCCAGGCTTCAGTACCTTCTCTGTGGTTCTTATGTTCCCCAGGCTTGAGTTTTCTCTGCTGCAAAGTATATTATCAACATCCTTTAAACCAGTGACTCTGTCTTACTGTCTGTTACCACTTTCAATAGTTCCCAGGGGCCTCAGCTAATGGTGCGTGGAGGTTCAGCACGTGTTTTCAAGTCCAAGAATTACAGCCTCTGACAATGACATCCTTCCAATATCCATCAGTGGTCACCTGGTGGTTCCTCTTGGGTGTTCTAATGAGTAGTACTTAGCTCTCTCAAATAAAACATTCCCATATCACAATTGCCTTTTAATTAAGCTATCATGGTCCCTGGAGTTTAATGATCCTAATCTCCCCATAAAGAAGGAAAAAGACAACAGTTTTCACAAGGTGGTGTTCCTGGGTTTACAAAGACCTGTTAATTTAAATGAGCTCAATTGCCCTGAATAAGAAACAGGGGTCACTTAATGTGGATCATTTGGGTAGTTATTCAATAGGTGTCTTAGGGTGGTTTTCTCATTTTTTTTTTTGTTTGTTTTGAGGAATTTCCAGTGAGGGTCATATGCACAGCATTTGAAAAAAGACTGTCACACTTCCTGTGTGACATGAGCCTAGTAGTTAACATCTCTGTGTCTCATTTTTCTGCACCTATTCTTTTTCTCTAGAATGCCTTTTCTAGAATGCTCTGTGATCCCCAGATGTTTCAAGATAAAGTTTAAACTACTTTTAGACTGGGCATGGTGGTATGTGCCTGTAATTCCAGCACTTGGGAGGCTGAAAGCAGGAGGATCACTACAAGTCTGATTAACGTAGTGAGGCCCTGTAGACCCTGTATCCACTGTACTAAATGCATAAAAAAAGTTTAAAGTACTTCTTATGGTGCATGAGGCATTTCTGACTTTGTTTCTTCCTTATTCCTAATCACCCCATGAACAATGTGATATTCTCAGGTCAATAGCAATGTGTGTTATCTTTAGTGGTCTTTTTAATGGCTAAATATTTTGGCAATTGGGGTCCACATCTTAATCTGGGCAAAAAGAATAGTAGAAGGGTGCTGTGAACACTCTATACATGTACATTTTTAAATCTTTAAGACATCTAGGGTTCTAGATCCCTAAAGCTTGAAATTTAGGTATTTGTATAGCTTCTAAATTGGAGCAACTCATATTAACTATTTTAGGATATATATCACCAAAAGATAAAATGAAACCTATTTCCATTTCTCTCCACTAAAATTTCTTGCTTGAAATTTCCATTTGACGTGAATGATTCTACCACTCAGTCTGGCAGTTTCAATCTGTAATATAGCACGACATGATAAAGAGAAAGCCATTTAGACTCTTACAAAGTAGGCACCAGGGCTATGATGATAATTTTGGTTCTTGACCTCACAAAATATATGGGCAGATGGGGAAACAGACCAAAATCATATTAGTAAAGGCTAAATTTGCAAAAAGATTACTGATTTTCATGGGATACTAATGTTACAGAGAAAACTGAAACAGGAATGAAAATTACAAGTAGAGAAGTCACTAACTATGTGTGCTTTCCAAGCTCCTGAAAACAGCCACTGAGACTTTGGAACTGAAGTTTTAACTTTACGTACCTTTAGTTAAATTGAATTTTAAATAGCGCATATGTCTAGGGACTGTGGTATGGTCAATTCTAGCTCCATATGTTTGTTAGACTTGAGCTATGGCTCATACAATGTTCAGTTTTAAAGAAATACTAAGTATTTCTCACATAATGGCCAATGTTAAAAAGTTCTGAGTGTTTTTCAGTGTTGGGCATTGGGTTTTGTATGTCTGCATTAGTCCAAACTCTTTGTCATGTTCTACTTATAAAGGTCTGCTTACCTCTATGAGAAAATGTATCAAAATCTCCCATTCTATTTACAGATATGTGCATTTCTCTTTCTAGCTGTGTAAATGTTCACTTTTTATATTTTAAGTCCACGTTATTATGTTCACCCAAATTTAGATTTGTGCAATTCCTCGTGAATTGATCTTGTTTTTCTTTTTAAATTTTTTTTTATCTGTGTTTATTTATTTGGTACAGGGTCTCATTAAGCTGCTCAACTTCATAGTGATCTTTCTGTCCCAGCCTCCCCAGCTCTGGGATTGCAGGTGTGCACCACCACGAACAGTTTTGGTGGTTTGCCCAGTGCACCCGGTGGGGCATGTGGCAATCTGGGACCTTGCGCTTGCCAGGCAGGTGTTTAGACTGCAAAGCTCTCTCTCCAACCCTGATCTTGTTTTTCATTAAGAAGTAAACATCTTAATTTCCAGTAATGCTTTTTGCCATCAATTGTATCTTAACAATTACTAATGCAGACACAGCTGATACTTTTCATTACTATTTCTTTCTTATTTATTTATTGGTGGAATTGGGGATTGAACTCAGCCCCTTGAGCTTTCCAGGCAAGCACTTATTCCACTGAGTCATCTCCCCAATATTACTATTTCTATAGATATCTTTCTTCATTCTTTTACTTTCAACCTTTCTATAGCTTCATATTTTCAATAGGGTTCAGTCTGCATTTACAAAATACATTGCCACTGTCATTGTCTTGTAGCTGGAGTATTTGTTTCACTGACCTTACATGGAACTCCTAGTTCATTTACCTTCAGAGCTATCTTTTGTATGGTAGGTATTTGCTTGTTCTATTTTTTTCTTGATTATTTATCAAAATCTTTTGGATTTAAAAGTTATTTTATTTCCGTACTTTTTCCTCTTTTTGGCAACACTGTGCTCCATTCTTAGTCTTTTTCTTACCTATGTTTAATCTGTAGATTCATCCAGTGACTCTTGTTTTAAATTAGTATATTTTTAAAGTCTAAGATTTTTTCATTTGAAAATGTTTTAATTTTTATTAGTAAATGCTTGCAGCATATGACGACTACATTTGTCATGTGGGTTGGTGAGTATACTTAATGCATCTCAGTTCTTTTTATGTCCCCTTCCCTCCTTTTGTTCCTCTTCCCTCCATCTCTTGGACTCTGTCCCATTTGTAAAAGATCTATCTGTCTTCCTGTTTCCTATTATCTGTCTTCTATTTCTCTCTTTCTTTACACTTGGGATTCTTATATAACAGAAATCATGTGATAAGCTTGTGTGTCTGTTTTACTCCATTTAACATTGTGGTCTCAACATGCATCCATTTGTCTACAAGTAATTCAAATTTATCCTTTTTTAAAAAAAAAAATCCTGCTTTTAAATAACAAAGTAGTACTCCTTCATGTGTAAATACCACAGTTCCTTTATGCATTTATTTATTTTTTATGTATTTGGTTGTTTCAGGATGCCCCTCTGCACCTCACACTCAGCAGTCCTCCTGCTTTCAGTCTCCCCAGTGCTGGGATTACAGGTGTGAGCCACTATGCCCAGACTTTGGCCAGCTCAGCCCGCCCTGAGCATGGGGCTGGAATGGTGTATGGCGTAGGGGATTGAACTGCAGTCCCTGAGCTTGCCTAAGCAGGCTCTTATTCCATTGAGCTATCTTTTTGACCCTCTGTTTATCTTTTGAAGTCTATGATTTGTGCTGCTATAAGTATAGGTATGCAAGTGTCACTGTAATATGATATCTTTAATTCTTTTAAGGAAGATTCTTAGAATCTACCTGGAAGAGGAATAGTTGAATGGAATTTGAGGTGTAGGATTTTGACCTATTTTTTTTTTTTTTTTAAGAATTGGAATGCTAGGCTGGGGAGATAAACTCAGTAGAATAAGAGCCTGCCTGACAAGTGCAGGGTCCTGAGTTCAATCCCTGATACTGTAAAAAAAATAAAAAGAGAAGAAGAAGAGGAGGAGGAAGAGGAGGAGGAGGAGGAAGAGAAAGGAGGAGGAGGAGGAAGAGGAGGAAGAAGAAGAAGAAGAAGAAGAAGAAGAAGAAGAAGAAGAAGAAGAAGAAGGTCACTTTTAAAGATTTTCTGATTCTTTGTGGCATTAATGGTTTACTTTGGACTAGAGGTATTATATAATCTGTCACCTCATTTCACCATCCAGAGTCTTTGTGTGTCCAGTTCTTTTGTTTGATTTTCTTCCTGCTATTCTGTGATATTTATCTTCACACTTACAGGCTTGCCTTTGATTCTCATGCAAATGTATTTGTTGAAATAACCTGAGGTCTACCATGATGTTTTCTACATTTGGAGGGGGCTTGTATTATTTTTCTGTTCATGTAGAGGCTCTTGTTATGTTGGGCCACTTGGATCTAAATGTATGTAGCTTAATTGTCTGGTTTATCCAGTAATATAGATAAGGGCAGACTGCTGCCCAAGACAAGGCTGGCGCACATCCCAAGCCCAGGAGTAGCACTCTGCCACACTCCCAGCCCAAAGTTAAGGGTGGCTTAACTTGCAATCTACTTTGGAAGGCACAGGTAGTCCCTGTGTCCCTTTGGTTCCATGGAGTGATCCAGTCTTTTGACCAATGCTTCTTGATCCACAAATATTCCACACCAAAGGAACTGGTAGTGGTGGGCTCAGCTCTCAAGGACCCAGCCCTCTACTGGATCTCCCCACTGTCCTTCCCCTTATTTTTATACTTTTTGTAGTAACGAGGATTGAGCCCAGGCCTGGCGCAAGCCAGGCAGTGCTCTACCACTGAGTGACCACTCCTGCCCTCTTTTTTTCATCTTCTGTCCAATTTGGTCTTATTTCATTCCAATTCTAAAAATAAAAATTCAGAGTGTGCTTTTCAGAAAACTACTTAATTTTTTAAACCTAGTTTTCGCCAGGTCTCTGTTTGTAATTATTATTTTCAAGAAGCAAGTATGTTGGGTGATGGTGCTCACTGATACATTCTTTGTCATCTTGTTCCTTTAGGCCCCTTTTGGGATATGTCCCCAGAAATAAATTAATGTCCCATTGTTGAGTAGTAACTTTGGCATTAGCAACAAACCATGGCCCCAGTGTTTATGTGATGCTTCACTGCGTGTCTTACAGATTATTTGTGTGTTTTTATAGAATCAAGTAATGGGAATAAACATGCTTTTATGTTGCTTCTTCTCCATTATGCTGTCAAAGACTCACATGTGGAATTTTGTACAACGAATATGTAGGGGAGATGACAGGCATTGCTCAGCCATCGAGGTGGGAATTGTTTGTAAATTACATTTGTCTGCTCCCCACGGAGGAGAAAGGAACAATACTGTGAATGGATGTTTATTCATACAATGCATTTTGGAATTGATTCCTGATACATTTGCACAAATTAAATGTTTAAATGTGACTATACAGCTTTGAAGTGTAATAAATCAAGTCAAGCTTCTTTTAAATAATTTTCTTCAGATTTTGATATAGTTTGGAAGGAAGTAACACTTCAGTTTCATTAAAGAGTTTTAACATTAGTGACATTAGATCTTGTCTAAATTTCCTGTAGAATCCGACAGTAAATCCATCAAGGGTTGGGATTTTTGTTGTTGGTAGATTTTTAATTACCTTTCCAATTTTATTGGCTGATATCAGAAATTTTTATATCTTCTTGATTAAGTTTTGGTGATTCATTTTGATTCTATTAGAGTATAGTTCTTGAAGTAGGCATTAATGATCTTCTAGATTTGCACAGGACCCACTGTGATCTCATGCTTTTCATTTCTAATTGCTTCAATTTGAGTCTTTTCTATCTTCTTTTTGGTAAAGCTAGGGCTTTATCAGTGTTATTTAATTTCTCAAAGGACCAAATCTTTGATTCTTTGTACTGTTTTCTTAGTCTCATCTGCATTAATTTCTGCTCTGAGTTTTAAAATTTCCTCTCTTATAGGAGCTTTGAGTTTGTTCTTCCTTTTCTAGGAGTTTGAAGTTAGAGCCATGCCTATCATCGTGCATTAAATTAAAGCCAAAATGGATCAAAGACCTAAATGGTAAAACAGAAGCACTAAATCTGCTTGAAGAGCCAATAGGCAGAACTTTTGTTTTTTTTTGCTGAACTGGGGATTGAACTCAGGCCCTTATACTTGCCAGGCAAACACTTATTCTACTGAGCTATCTTCCCAGACCACAAGAACTCTTGAAGACATAGGTGAAGGCAAAGATTTCATGAATAAGACCCCAATTTCAGAGGAATTAATACAAATAATTAATGTGAATATCCTTTAAAAAAGTTTTTGTGCAATAAAAGAAATCACAGAATGAAAAGACAACTCACAGAGTGGAAAAACATTTTAGCCAGTTGTCCTTCAGAACATATAAAGGACTATAAAGAATCCAGAACCCCCAAGCTGAAAGACCCAACCCAAAAGTGAGCATCTAAGGTGCATCACACTTCTCAGTCGAAGAAATATAAATGGCAGATAAATATATGAAAAATGCTCAATATCACTGGTTATCAGAGAGATGCAAATTAAAACAACGCTGAGATTTCATCTCTCCCAAAGAAGAGTGGCTGTCATCAAGAATCAGTCAATAACAAATGCTGGAGAGGAGCGGGTGGGGTGGGAGAAGGAACCCTTCTCTGCTGTTGGAGGGAGAGCAACCATGGTGGAAGAAAGCATGCATAGTCTTCAGAAAATTAGGATTAGAGGTCTAATTTGACCCAAAAATTTCCCATCTTGATGTATTTCTAGAGGAATATATATGGATTCATCCATAAGGAAAGGTAACTTTGAGACGTTTCTATGTAAATGGATGTAACTTGACACCATACTCTTACATAGAATAAATAGGACTCACAGGTGTAAACGTTACATTGTTTCCCTGGTGTGAGAAACTGACACAGTAAATAAGGACCAAAATGCACAATAGATATTGTGAAATTGGAAGAAACTGTTCAAAATCAAAGAATAACTATTGTGGCATAAAGGTGAAAAGAAGGGAAAGGGAGAAAACAATTTAAAAAGGATAACATGGAAATAAAGCTTAGTAGGAGGGGAGGGAAAGATGGGTTGAAGGGAAAGGAGGGAATAGGGAATAAAGAGATAAAAATACATCATGCATGGGTACCAGTTCCCTGTGATTAATACAGTCATTATAGATATCTAAAATGTACCAATAAATTTCATGAAAAAGAAAGAGGAGCTGGGGAGATGTTTCAGAGGCATAAACACCTACCCAGCAAATGCAATATCCTGAGTTCAATCCCCAGCCAGCCCTGGAACCCCAGGCACACTGTGCAGGCCAAGAGCCAGGTGTGGTGTTGCATACCTGTAATCACAGCACTCAGGAGGGTGAGAGGAGGATCTCTGTGAGTTCAAGACCAGGCTGGGGACTACAAGAATGAACATAAAGCCAACCCAAATTGCATAGGAAGACCCGGTCTCAAAAACAAGAAAGCGAAGAGATTATTTTTGCAATTAATCACATTTAGTGTAGGGTACATACATAGCAAATTAAAGGACCCAGAAAGCTCAGTCCAGTATTGCCCTGGGTGCACAATGGAATGTTGAATTGGGGGAAATTATTGTTGGGGTCGAGATGGATTGGAAGCAGTGCTGTGTGTAGTGGTTGATGAGAGAACACTGTGTTGCTCTCTGTCATTTATGTAGTAGCTGTGAAAACTTGAAAAAAGAAAGAAAGAAATAAGGATAATAAAATCAAATTTGAATGAGAGAAAAAAATGTGAAAGTTCTGATGGAGTAACTTAGTGCAAAGGCCTGGAATCACTCTCCAGCCTCAAACAAACAAGCAAAGAAACACAAGCGTATCGATGAGGGTCCTGTGGGCCCCACCACTCCTGCCAAACTCTGTAGGCCCATGGTGACAGGGCGCACAAGACACGGGCAAGAGATGAGGGTGATAAAAGCATCTCTGAGCCTTAATGCATACTCCTGATGAGCTGGATGTAGCATCTGCCAGCTTGGTAGACTACGAACAGTTGGGAAGGATCTGCCAAAGCCTGTGCTTCCCAAGCCATCATTGCTCAATAAATGACAGTTGTTATTTTGAAGTCCTGGATTGTTACTTCTGTGGAGAAACTTGGCTTGGAGTACTCACTCTTCTTGGAAATGAAGCCTGCCTGCAGTGTTCCTTTTTGTGAATTCATTCATGCATGCATGCATGCATGCATGCATGTACTCATACACTTCACAAAAATTTGGTGAGGCGGCCCTGAGGACTGAGGTCTCAGGGTGATGACAACTATAACTTATTAATCAGCTGCTCTGTGCTCTTGACACTTTTCTGTGACTGCTGCAGTATATCCGCGAGGGGAAGAGGCCTGGATCTCCCTTGTACAAAAGGAGAAACAGAGACAGGGTTTGCTCAGACTCGTTGCTGTGGGCATGTGTGGTTGTCAGGCTTACACTGTCCCCTGGCGGAGCATGTGCCAGAGCCTGTTCCCCTGACTGCAGTTGCTCCCACAAGCGCTCCCAATGCTGTGACTCTTTCATAGCTCTGTGTCATTCTAAGCATGTACCCTTGGAAGGCACACAGGCTTTGTCACACCTCCATCATCTTTCTCAAACTTTCCGTCTCTCTCCAAAAGAGGCTGAAAGGCAGAATCTAACTTTGCAGAGTTTAGGACACCTGAGCATAATGCCTGCATGAGGCTTGGGGATCATCCAGACCATTAGCCATCTGTGTCATATTTTTCCTCTACTGAGTGGTGGGATGGCTTCAGGACTTTTGTGTTGCCCACTGCCAGCTGTTGGGCTGGTCATTTGGCTCTCAGCTGTCCCTGTGTGGCAAGCTGGGCAGATGCTCGCTGTGAGGCCAGGTCAGCTCGCCCTTCAGACATACTCTGTGGTTGGCTGCATGGCATCAGTGTTTTCTGGAGGAGAATTTTCCCAGGGCCTCAACGAAGTTGAGAACAGAGGCCTGACTGGGACTCTGTGGTGACCTAGATACTGAAGACTTCAGAGGGCTGACTTGGCTTAATGGCAGTGCTCTCAGCTAGCCCAGATGGAAAGTCCCCTGGCCACAGAGGATGGTGTTCATGAAGAAGGCCTCAAGTCAACTCTGGCCTGGGTGTTGGGCACACAGATGTGTAGGACATGGCTTCTCCTCAGAGGTGCAGGTTACACACTCTGGCTTTTCTGCAGAGATGTGGGCAACAGCACCTACTGTGGAGCCTCAAAATTACCACTTGTCTGATTTTCATTCACTGGAGTGATCCTTCTGGGTGAGCAAGTGGCTTTCCCCCCACTCCTTTCTTTTTCTAGTACCAGGGATTCCACCTGCAGACTTAGTGACAAGTTCCATCCCTAACCATTTTTTTTTTTTTTTTAATTAGTGACTCTAAGTCACTAAGTTGCCCTGATTGGGCTTAAACTTGTGATCCTCCTGGAGCAGCCTCTCTGAGTGCTGAGATTGCAGGTGTGTGCCCCACACTCTACAGACATCATTTCCTTATCTTAGAGGTGTGCACGCATGGAAAAAAAAAAAAAAAAAAAAAACGTGCTGACTATAGTTCCCTGGGCTTCTCCACCCTGACTATTAAAAATGCTCAGGCATTTCTCACTGGAAATTATTTTTAAAAATTTTTAAAAATTGTTTATTTGTTTGTTTCAGGGTCTCACTACACAGCTTAGACTTATAGCAATAGTCTTGTCTCAGTGTCCCCAATGCTGGGATTACAGGCATGTACCACTTGGTTTTGGTGCCCTGAATGGCATGTGGTACCTGGGATCGAACCTGGGTCCTTGCACTTATCAGGCAGGTGCTTAGACTGCTAAGCTATCTCCTCAGCCTCTCCCTGGAAACTCTGATTAGATTGGTATGGGCTGGGCCCAGGAACTTTTAAAGTGCCAGAGGTGAGCCTAATGGATCAGATGCTTACCTCACAGATGCTCATCCCAACCTGCAGAGCCCCAGCCTTCCAGGGGATTGAGCTCAAGCATCTCTATGGTGAGAGAACCCACAGTTCTGTGAACAGGTACCACTCACTCATGAGTAAGAATTATTTTTGGACCTGACTGAGCCAGTTCCCTCTCTGAGGGTCAGTCTGTTTCTGTGATGTCGGGCCACATCAAGCTTATTCTGTGTGTAGCACACAGATGTCCCTGCCGCTGCTCTTGGCTTCCCTGTGGCCAGCGGCTTCTGGCTGGGGGGTAGTGGTGTGCATCATCTGGATTGTTCTCCCTGCTCTTTTCCAGTGATCTTTATGACTTGTGCCTCAGGTTCCGCTGCTAACTGAGCCAGCCCAAACTGTAGGTTTCTATTTTGAATGAAAATTGTTTTCTAAAGGAACTGAGATGATTCACCTTTGTGTCTACTTGTTGGGGGTCCTGATGTCATTTGTATATTTTAGAAACAGGTGGGTGGGCTGGAGACCCAATCAGTCCTCCAAGAGACACAGCTGAGAGAGGACACAGACACAAACCAATGATAATAATAACTTAATATTTATTAACAAACAAGGTCAGCGAAGACTCAGGGCATAGGAGAACCTGTACTGCAATATCATGAAACTCAGGTGAGCTCCAAATTTTCTGAACAAGGAGATTATAGAGCCACAGAGGAAAGAGACTGAAGTTCTATAGTGTGCCTGGGGAGAGTCACATGAAGAGAAAACTTTCTCTCAAGCTCTCACAGAGAGCAAACTGGTCAAGCGTTGGCCGTGACTCATCCACATGGATGACACAGACAAAGGAACTACAGAATAATGTACAGGACTACAAGATAAACCCTGAGAGGACTTCACTGACCACATAGGAAATATAAAGTTCATGTGTTGGTGTATAAGTCTTGATCTATCTAGGTCTTAACCATCCAGCAGAAAAGTATAAAAATGAAGTATACATCGTGGGGCCATAATATTACGCTGAGCTGTAAATGGTCGACAATTTCTTTGAATAACTCACTATTGTTGTAGAATGCTGGACTATGTTGGATTGTGGTGTCGAGTTCAAGCACCTAAGTTAGTTGAATGTCAGTGGAGTGCCCACCTTTGACAGGTGTAGACAAAGGAAGGGGTGTAGAAAGAAAAAATCATGATGTGTGTGTATAGACAGTACAGTTGGGATAGATAATGCTGTACTTCTACATAATTCTATGAGAGGCAAGATCTTCACTAATGGTGGTTGGACAGGATATTATGTCAGCTTCTAGTACTATGGTCATCCACTAGGAAAATAATTATTGATTTTTTTGATATAATTCAGGCATAAAAAATAAGATAAGTAAGCAGCTACACTCTTAATTCACTGATAAGAGATATCTGCTAAAATAATATCTGTAAATATAATATCAGGTATGCACCTTGTACAATACCAAAACATTATGAAAACAGTTTGCAATGTATTAATTGGTTGAATCTGTATTGTTAAGGTTTCTTGAAACTGTCTGAGTGACATCTGTAGTTCAATAAAATTAAAAAATAAAAAAGATCTAAAAAAAATAAATAAAATGAAAAAAAAGTAAATAAATAAGTGAAGTATACATCGTGGGGCCATAATATTAAGCTGAGCTGTAAATGGCTATGGTCGACAATTTTTTTGAATAACTCACTATTGTTGTAGAACGCTGGACTGTGTTGGATTGTGGTGTTGAGTTCAAGCACCTAAGTTAGTTGAATGTCAGTGGAGTGCCCACCTTTGACAGGTGTAGACAAAGGAAGGGGTGTAGAAAGAAAAAGTCATGATGTGTGTGTATAGACAGTACAGTTGGGATAGATAACGCTGTGCTTCTACATAATTCTATGATAGGCAAGATCTGCACTAATGGTGGTTGCACAGGATATTATGTCAGCTTCTAGTACTATGGTCATCCACTAGGAAAATAATTATTGAATTTTTGATATAATTCAGGTATAAAAAATAAGATAAGTAAGCAGCTACACTCTTAATTCACTGATAAGAGATATCTGCTAAAATAATATCTGTAAATATAATATTATATATGCACCTTGTATAATACCAAAACATTATGAAAACAGTTTGCAATGTATTAATTTATCAAATCTGTATTGTTAAGGTGTCTTAAAACTGTCTGATTGACATTTGTAGTTCAATAAAAT
>PVKA01022516.1:0-37051 GCA_004027165.1 Ctenomys sociabilis | reverse complement strand
CACAGAGTAGAAGGCACAGGTTCTCTCAGGCCTCACAGAGTAGAAGGCACAGGTTCTCTGAGGCCTCACAGAGTAGAAGGCACAGGTTCTCTCAGGCCTCACAGAATAGAAGGCACAGGTTTTCTCAGGCCTCACAGAGTAGAAGGCACAGGTTCTCTCAGGCCTCACAGAGTAGAAGGCACAGGGTCTCTCCTAGCAGGACCCCCTCCTAGCAGTGCATTCAATTGAGAACCCCGGTGGGCTGATCCCCTGGGGAGTCCAGCACCCCCTTGGCCCTGTCTCCTCTCTAGCAGTCTCTCCCTCCAAGCAGGCTGATGGTTAAGATGGGTGGATGTAGCCATAAGGGGGACAAGTTCTTGGGAGAACGGGTGGGGACACAGAGCAGACTGCACACCATGGTAAACGAGAACTAGTTAAGCAGAGCTACAGTCTAGTGAGGAGGCATGAGGACTGAACACCCTGCAAGGGCTCTGTGAGGACGGCCTGGACATGCTGGCCCAGATCTGCCCACACCCGCAAAGGCCAGCAGCAACTCTTCCCCTGCGTGACTTCCCATGTCCCCCACACCTCTAGATATGGCTTGTGATGCGATCTGCCTGGTGTGTTTTTGGTTTTCATATCTCCTGTCAAAAATTGTTGGCCTATGAGATACAGTGTCTCAACTGTTCCTCCTTCCTGTCTCAAAGAGAGTGCCAGGCAGAGAACACACTCTGCACAAGGTTTGTTTGCAGAGATCTAGCGCCGGCCACCCATTCTTTGGTGCTTCTAGTTGACCAGGTATTTTCTCAGATGCTGTGTCTTTCCTGTAGAGCTGGACCTGTGGAGTGGGCATCCCTGGTATTTGTGGGGAAGTGAAGCTAAAATCTCACAAGACTGAGAGGATTCAGTGAGGCGCTATTTGTGGAGGAATTTGCTGAGATCTCTGGCATTGGAACACCACGTCTACTGCCTGCATTTTACGGATGGAGCATGGCTGTGTTCAGGGTCTCTGCTGAGGCAAAGGTAGACTTGTCACGCCACTGTACTAACATGCAGGTGACAGAGCAGTAACATAGAAATTTAAATGCCATGTTACAAGCTATTGAGAAAGCCAGATGCAAAGAGGAAAAGGAGAGGGAGGCAAAAGGCAGAGTGAGAATTTTTTTTAAATGGAGGCTCTGACACAGGTGAGAGATGAATCCTTCACTCAGGTGTGGTCACATAAGAATCACGTGTGCCCAGGGCCTTCTTTTGAACCTTATGTGATCAAAGGTTTATGGGAAGGAAATGCATTTAATTTTATTCTAGCTTTTAGCTGCTAAGGGTTTTGTGTTTCAGTCCTACCCAGAGTAGAAGCCCCTGCAGGTACCGGTGGGCAGAACTGGCTTGTGCCTGCTATGTCTCCTGCCAGATGTCCAGGGCCCCTCCACGAAATTCTTGTATGCCCCCCTTCCTGGAAGTCTCTGTTCAGAGCAGTGCACAGAAAGAGTAAACAGAAAAGTCAGCCTTCAAGAGTGAGCTCTGCTAGAGACAGCTAAGGCCATTTGCAAGCCTTTGAATGTTTGCTTGTTTGTTTGTTTTATTGTAAACTGCAATGCTTTCTTCCTCTTGGGGGCTCAAGGTTGCCAAAGTGTTTAGAGTTCCCTCCACATGCAGTTGCAGAAGGCATTTGATAACCGAAGGAGGACTGAAGAAAGGGGCTGTTTACCCACAAGTCCTGTGGGCACTTTGAAGAGAACACAGCCATGACACCCTGTAAAAGTGTCAGGAATAAAACTCTCTACGAAGCTCTCATAGCCTTCCAACTTTTAATTTACTCCCTTCATGGAGAGATAAGCATCTTAACAAGAGCCAAATTGCTTCCCGGCTGTCAAAGGAAGCTCTGGCTAGAGACACTGTGTGCTGCCTTAACAGCCCCTGTTTTCATGACATAAAACTGTCATAGGATTTGCAGAAATTATGCAGTGCTGGGGACTGCTGTGTGTTTTCAGGGGAAGTTAAAAAGGCAGCAAGTCATAATCATAACCTGGAACTGAGTGCAGGGAGACCAGTGTTAGCTGGTGCTGTGTGCTGTGTGCTGAATGCCTCTGTGTTCACTCCTGCGCCAGCCTGGGCTCTTGCTCATCAGGTGTCTCAGAGCCAGCCTCTCCTTGGGGCCCCACCTCCTCTTCCACTTCCCAAAGCGAGCCGCATAGCCGCATGCTCGCCAATAGCCCAGCGGAGGCCTCTCCTGCTGTAACAGCCTATGACCCCCGGAAGGGCACAGAGTGCACCTGTTCTAGTGAAGCATTGGGTGACCCGAGCAGGTAGCTCAGGGCTCATCTCTTCCAGCCAGTGCAGCATGGCTTCCGCTCACTGCCCCGAGAGCAGTATTCACTGTGTGGGCCCTGTTTCTAATGCTTTGCCACGGGCCATATGTCACTTTCCTGAAGCCTGAAAATGAGGATCGGTGGCCTCTTTGCTTAGAACACATGTGGCTGCTGTACACTGAGACTGCGTGCCTCAATAGAGGGAAGGGAGGGCAGACCAGCAGCCCTACCCCCGCAAGCTGAAATAAGCAGGATATAATTTAACTTGAGTTTACAAGATTGAAATTCATGCATTGAGCTGAGAATCTCTGAACTTTTTCTCCTTAGCTATTGCATATGACGCTACCTTGTAGCGGCAGGCAGTGGCAGAATGTGGTCTTTCTGTCCTCGTCCCCTACCAATATCTACTATCTAAAGTATTTGAATTATCATGACCAATAGGTGTTATTAGTTCTGCTTCCCAGAGGATGAAATGGAAGTGTGCAGATGCTGAGTATTACGGGGCGGGCACTGCACAGGGCACCGTGTCTGTGGTTTAATAAGCAACTCTGTGAGGTCGTTGCTGTTATTACCATCATTGCAGCTTGCTGAGGGCCACTCAACTTGTGATGGAACGGAAATCCCAGGCCCTCCCAGGGATCCTAGCACAGCACATAGGCAGGGCTGTATCTGTGTGTGGCACAGTGTGCAGCCAAACTAAACTCGTTTCTAGGTCCTTTCTGAAGTCACCTTGGACTATTTACTATTTATCAGAATAGTAACTTGCCCAGAATAGATAGCCCTTTGCTTAAGAGATCCTTGGGGTTTTGAAAGCGGGATTTCTGAGTGAGGCGTCACTCCAGGTTGTTGGTAGAATCAGCAGTGCGCTGTTGTCCCTGATGCAAGAAGGTTGCTTTTGCAGCTCCAGGGCTGCCCTCTGACGCCGCCACTGTCATCGGCATAGCAACCGTGTGCAGCGGCAGCAGCCATAATATTCAGAGTTCTGAAACACTGATCCACACTCTGTTAAAAACCTTACAGTGGAAAAATGGACTCTAGAAAACCGGATTTCACTGTAGGCCAGCTTTTAAGTAGCACTGTGCTCTGTGAGGTCTATGATAAATAGGGCATGGTCGGCGTCCTGCTCCCTCACCGTGCTCCGAAATTGCAATTTGGGCTCTATGATTAATATAGATCTGTGTAGGAGAAGGCTAATGCTATTGCTCCTAATCAATAGGGGTTGAATTTGTAACTACAGAGGGAAATAACCTAACATTAAATCTAAATAGCGGATGCATATGTAGTGTATGTAACTGAAGCTTAGCCCCGAGTCCAGAGTCTCAGCACCCAGAGTCTCAGCGCCCAGTCTCAGTCCTGACCCTCACTCCCATTCACCATTTTCCATCCAGAAGCAACGAGTTTCTTTCTTTTTTTTTTTTTTTGTCTTTTTGAGACAGGGTCTCACTATGCAGTTCAGGCTGGCCTTAAGCTCACTTTGTAGCTCAGGCTGGTCTCGAACTCACAACAATCCTCCTGCCTCAGCCTCCTGAGTGCTGGGATTACAGGCATGCGCCACCATGCCCGGCTCAGAAGCAACCAGTTTCTAATCCTTTCCAGAATACTGCAGGGAACTCATAGCCATCTACAAGCACTTCTGCACTTATGCATTCTTTTTCCAGAGTCATGTTTTGGATGAGTCTGTACCTTGCATGAAAAGTAAAACTTTATTTTTTTAACAAGTGTTCAAAGCATTGGAATCAGATGGTAAATATTTTATTTAATAAATTAATTCACAGAGGCAACTGGCAAGAGGGAAGACATCCAGGAAAGCCATCTTCCCAATAATAGCATCCTGCAGTGAAGCTCAGAAAATTTTCTCCCCGGGAACTGGAGGTGTCATCTCTGTACTTCCACCAGAAATGACACGGTGTAGCTGAAAGATCGCAGGGTTTGGAATCAAATTCACACAGAATATTTCAGTTACTCATTCATGCAGCGACAGCAAATGAGGAGTCTTGTGGGGAGATCACGGAGGCCAGTGCCAAGCCCTCGGTGCGTCCTGCCCAGGAGTGGTACAATCTTCTGCTCTGCCATGAGTGTCCCAGCCAGTTGTTTGTCTTTGCTGCAAGAGTCTATGCAATGTGCAAAAGTGTCTGGCAGTAGCTTTCGCCTCTCTAAAAACAGAGGTCAGGATTTACCAAGCATTTCCATGGCTTGGTGCTACACAGAGCTCTGTCTATGGGACTGTGTTTAACAGGCAACTCTGTGAAGTTGACGCTGATTACATTAATTTGAAGAGTAAAAACTGGGCAGAAAGCAAAATGATTTGCTCAAGCCATCTTCCAAGTAAATGGACTGCTCTGCCTGAAATTGAGGTCTCTGCTCCCAACACATCTCCTCCACCTCCTCTCTTGTTCTACTCTTGGTGGACATAGCCCTTAGATACCACAGGACAGAAACGCCTCGTTCCCACCTCAGGCCAGCTCTGGCACACGTCCCTAGAGCATCAGGTGGCTTTGGGCAAGCTTTAATGTATTGTAACTCACGTCACAGGAGAAGGCAGGCTTTGACCCCATGTGGCAGAGATCCCAGCTCTGCTTCGTCGTGCTGGCCAGTGGCTCACAGTTCCCAGGGAGCACATCTGATGCTGCTGCTCCTGGCTCTGCTCCGAAACTTCACCTCTTTGATCTCTGATCGCAGCGGGGCCCCGACAGTTCCTACAGTGCAATGCACAAAGAAAGGGGAGAAAGTGTTGACAGAGAATTCTGGCAAATATTGTTTAAGCTGCAGAAGAGCTCTGCAGATTGCCTGTTAGACCATTAGCTCCGGGGAGGCCGGGGCCTCATCATGATGTTGCTCCCACTGCAGATGTTTATGGCTGCTTACTGACGCTGTGCCGCGTCGCAGGGATGCAGTTCTTCAAAACCTCCTGAAGACTCGGTGTGGATTACAGCCAGCCACATGCCCTCCCTGCAATGTAGACCTCTAATAGCCCTCTTCATTGCAAGGGACTGACAGAAATAGCACAGATAACAGCTCTCATTTCCCCCTTTTAAAACTTGTGCTTTTACTCATATGTACCAGGAAGAAAAGTCTAATAGACTCTTTTCTTTCTGCGAAAGACTGATTTTCCTCATACTTGTTATTAAAACAGAAGCCTATCTTACCTTTTACTTGCTCTCTGAAATTTGTTCATAAGTTTATTTGGATAATTAGATATCAATGTTGAAAGACAAATGTAATCTACAAGGGTGGCTTTATTTTTTCAAAACATGGTTTTGTTGCACAAATAGGTGGTTCTTCTCTATTACAGAGCAGCGGGTAGTATCAACGAAAGTTGATACTACCGATCAACAATGCCTCTGGGGCCATCTAGGAAATGGGGGAAGAGAAGGCTATGTAAGCACTGAAATACTGCCAAGCTTTTTAAGTGACAGGTCATGGTTTCTCAGAAATGTACATGTTCAAAAATAGGTTTTCTGGGCCAGCCACCTAGCTCAGTGGACTAAAGCTCCTGCTTAGGCAGATGTAAGGACCAGGGTCTGATTCCCAGCGTGCTGTGCTGGCCCCACCCCCCAGGGTGCACTGAGACTAGGCATGGTGGTGTGTGCCGGTAATCCCAGTGCTTCGGAGGCTGAAAACTGGAGAATCGCTATGAGTCTGATCTTTGTAGTAAGACCACGTAGACCCAATACTAAATACATTAAAAACAAATAAGCTTTCCAAAGCTAAATGAACAGAGTCCTTAAACAAAGATGCCCCAAATAATTGCACTTGGACTGTGCTACCGGGCAGGGAGTGCTTTAGTTCCTGATAAATACACAGTGGAAACAGAGCCTTTTATGAGGAGGGAAGGAGAGAGGCCATAGCTCTGATAACTGAGCCCCAGACTCTCAGCTTCTTGCCCACAGCCTGGTTTACAAGTCGCTGAGCAGCGCTTCGGGCACCAGTGGCCTCCTTTTTACTGGTGTTCGTGCTCGTTATCAACAGCCTGATTTCTGTTACTATCACTGAGGAACTTTTTTAAAAAAATGCATTTAGAACAGGGCCCATACGGGCTCACTACACAGAGCAGACTCGTTGTGATCCTCCTGGTTTCAGCCTCCCAAGCGCTGGGATCACAGTGTGGGCCACCACGGCCAGGCTCCATCCTCACCTCAGCACACTCCGGAGCTGGGGCTGGCACAGCATGGCTCCTAGTCTGCTGAGCTACCTGGCCAGCCTGAGGAGCTTTCGCATGGTGAAGCTTGAGAAGGACTCTGCCCCCAGAGATGATGAAGCAGCTGCCTTAAAATAGGCAGACGGGTGAGGCAGGGTCCGCAGGCTGCTTTCAGCCCTGCAGTGCCTCAGGGAGTGCTGGGTGCTATACAGCACCCCGCTGTGTGCCTCTGTTCTTTCTCTGTGGTGGCCGCAGTCACCACCGACTTCCTCTTTTAGTTTGGAGTCCATCAGATGAGATGCCTGATGTGAATAGTTTGCTTGGGCCTCGATCTGGAGAGACAGGAGCAGGGGCAGTTGGCTAGGGGGAGGGCTAGGGCAAGGTTTGTCTGTACTGTGATGTCGAGCTGGCCACCACATGGGACAGCTAGGCTGCATCTCTGGGATGTGTGGAAGGCTGGCCAGAGCACCTCTGGAATGATTGCTCTCTGTGGGCCCGAAGGCTGCAGTGCTCTGTGCTCCCCTCCCTCAGCCAGCCTCCCCTCTGTCCTCCCTGCCCTGGGCCCCTGAGCTCTCCATGGTGGGCATTGTGAGCTCTGCAGACGGGGACAAGTCCTGGGGCATGGGTAAGCAGAGGGAGAGGGGGGGGCTCTTGGTTTCCCAAGGGACTGTGAGACACAGATGTGGCCGGGTCCTGTGTGGATCACCTCTGTTCCGACTCCATCACTCCTGCCCTTCCTCTCCCTACCCTGTGTCTCTCATCCCTGGGTGTCTGTGGCTCTCCCAACTCTCCTTTTGATGCCTGTCCTCTCCTCCTCTGGGCACTTTCCTGACCCAGTTGTGCAACGCTGCCTCCTGGAATACCTTGCTAGTTAATACCATCCATCTTTGAGGCCTAATCTTCTCTTTTCATACAAATAATAGTCCGCAGAAAGTGGTCTCCCAAGCTCAGGACCTCACCTTGCGTTGGAGATCAGGGAGCTGGCCTGCAGCTGTCTCTTCCACATCTGGTGCCTGCCCTCCACCAGCCCTCTTCCCCACTCCCTTCTAGGGAGCCTCGCCCACAGAGAGCCCTGGGAGTTTGGAAGCTGGAATGTAGCATGTGCTGAGAGCCCGTCTGGCACACTCATGTGGCTTCCTCACAGGTGACACAAGATGATGAGTTTCGTCCTGTAGCCTGAAGGCAGGGGTGACAGCACGTCCACACCATCCCCATTTCAAAGCCTGCACCCCATCAGTGTACCTAGCAATGTGGTCTGCCCATGTGGTGTTTGGGGCTGCTGAGGCAGGAAGCACCCACAGGCAGAGGCTGACAGGTCTCTCTCCACGTGCTATGCTCTCTGCTGACATCCTGAGTTTCATCTCTAGCACTAGGGACCCACAGATGGTGGTGCAGCCTGAGATAAGCTCCTTCTCTCCCTCTAAGTGAGTACGCTCTTCAAACCCTCAGCTCTTGCCAGCCAGCATGCCTCTTGTGGGTTCCCAGGACTGATCCTGCATGTTCCCATGCTGCTGATGGTGGAGGTGGGGGCTCGTGTTGGCTCACATATCTGCCACCTTCCCCACTAGATTAGAAGCCCTCTGTGGCAGAGGCCAGGTCCTAGTCCTAAGTCATAGCTGCTATGTGCTGGACATGGAATACAGGCTTGATATATCCCTGGGGCTGCATGCTAGATTTCTGTTACCACAGCAAAATACATGAGATAATAGGATATGGGAGAAAAGGGGATTTGGCTCATGGTTTGGAAGGTGTAGTCTGTGGGCAGTGGTCTCCATTGCTTTGGGGGTGTGGTAAAGCAGTGTGATGTGGTAGGAGCTCATCCTGAAGAAAAGCCTCTCATCCATGGCCTGGAAGCAAAAGAGGGAAGGGAGGGGCTTCCCCTCCATGGGCCTCCGAGGACCCAGAGGTCTCCCACCGCACCCCCACTCCAATGTGACTGTCCCTTGCATTACTGTGGGACCAAGCCTTTTGATCCACAGGCCAAGCAGGGCTCTCATGTTCCAAGCTCCAGTCAGCTCCAGGTACTTCTGTTTGCTTATGATCCTCCTGCTTCATAGGAGTGATCTCCATTTGTATGCGAGCTAATTGGAGCTTGTGGGGCTGTGTGCTTTCTGCATTTGGAAGACACATTTGTGTTCTTCGCCTTCTGAAATTGCTTTGAATTGACTTTTTGTGTAGTTTGTAACATTGACGTATATACCTTTAGCCTCTTTAAAGCATAAATGATATGATTTGCATCCAGTGATAGAGCAAATAGTGGATTTAAAACAATGAAAAGTGTTTCTGTAGTGAACGTATATAAACTTTTCTCCTTTGTTATTTTGTAAATGATATAGTAGAATGACGATTTGCATTAGATGAGGGTTTGCGCACCACCGTGAGATGGCTTGGCAGGAGGAGGCACATGGACTGCATGCAGACGCTGTGTCAATGACGCTGCCGGGCACTTGGAGGCCTGCTGCCGCCCATGCCGCCAGACCCCGAGGGACACCCGGGCGTAGCATGCTGAGGCGGTACTCAGCACCCTTCTGCCCTCCTTTGTTCCCAACACTCTTGCCAGTCTTCCTTATTAAAACATCATTTTGTTGTTGCAGCTGGAACAAGTGACGTGCTAAATAATCAGCTTGCCCAGGGAGGTGGAAGTTACTACCCTCCTTTCACCTGGTAGTTCTCCAAGTCATTTTTAACTATTTTGCCCCAAAGAAATTGCTAGAACACATAAATAAATGGCATAAGCAGAAGTAACGTGAGGGCTGTATTCACATGAATTTATTTTATAAGCACAGCTTTGTTTCACGTGCTAATTAAAAGCCAACCAACTGCTGTGAGGAGGCTGTTTCCATTAGATAGGCTTTGATTGGAAGTTGGTGGTGGCAGTCGGAGTTTTGTGATACTCAGGATTGTCTAGGATGGGGCCACTATGATCCCCACAGGTGCATGTGTGTCAGCGGTCACTGTTGGGGAACAGAGCCCCTGAGTACCAGACACCCATCAGAGAAACCTAAGGGGTCAAGGCCCGTCCTCAGCCCAAACCTTGCTGTTCATGCAGGACATGTTCATGCACATGCACTGCTTTGAACTCACGTTTTCAAAACCAGTGAAAAGATCTCACTGGGAGATAAAGCCACAACCAAGCATTTGTATAATCCCTGAAAGCACACATTACTGAAGCCGGGGGTGCTACGACCCTCTGTTTCTGAAATTCATCTAGGAAATCACTGACTCAGCCTTCTCCAGAGGGCTCACATGTCTCTAATTGCCGCAGAACACAGGGCTCTCCCAACGCGGCCTCATGAACACACCTAAGTATTTAAACTCCCTAATTATGTCATAAAATCCCTTATGCCTCACTTAAGACTGTAAGGTGCCGCCTAGGCTCCGCACTGTGTGGAAGGTTTCTGGAGGATGCCCACTGACTGACAGATCGCGGCTCCTGAGGAAGGACATGGTAATGGGCAGCCTCGGCCTCCCTGGAGAGAAATGTCAGCCCCACCCCCTTCTACTGCACCACGATTTCTGTGTCCAGGTGGCGTTGCTCTGATTGCTCTGCCACAGCAGTGTTGGCCTCTGCAGGTCACCTCTGCACAAGGGACACTCAAGGTGAGGCATTTTCAGAGTCTGAGTTTCTAAAAGGATACTGGGCAGCGCTCCTCACTGCACTTCTGTGGGTTTGTCTGGCATCTCTTTCTAACTCAGGATTCTGTTGATGGCCATGGACAAGGCCAACCCAGCAAGCCAGAATTTTGACCCCTCTGCTTGGGTCTATAATTGGCTGCTCGTTAGCTATTTGGGGATTGGGTTCATCTGCAGCAGAGGACTCGGGAGAAGGTGGGCAGATCTGGGTTAAAGGACACAGGCCCAGTTAGAGGAGCTGGGTCCCGAGGCCTGAGACTCTGGGCAGGAGGTGCCGCCTGCCTGCTGACTACCGAGGGTGCGGATGGCTGTCTTTCTAGGTATGTCAGGCTCGTGTGAGGACCAGGAAGGACTCTGGCCCTCCTGGAGCAGAGACCTGGGGTGATAGGAAAGGAGTCGCAGGCCCAGTCTTGCACCACTCAAGTGCTTGTGACAGTTCTCCCCATAGCCATGGCCCCTTCTTCCTTTTGCTGCTGAATTTTCTATCTCCATCTGCGTATTGCTGCTGCACCTATTGTGAAAAGGTTTGGTGCTCGCCCAGACATTTGCCAGACTGTGGAAGCTCTGATCAGATTCTGGTAGCAAGTGTCAGTTTTTCATGAAAACACACAGGCAGCCAGAAGAAGTTGTACAAATGGGAGGCAAGCGCTCTGGGCCTTCTCAGCCTGGGCCAGCACTGTGTCATGGGATCTTTGCATCAGGGAGAGAACAAGGTCAGCTGCATCCCTGGGTCTGAGGTGTGGTGGGACCAAGGGTGAGATCCAGGGAGATAAGTGAGCACAGGGACCCCGGGGCTGTCAGACGCCAGAAGCCAGTGTCTGTTGTCTGCCTTACCTGACTCTTCTCCCCAGGCTGGCTTGTGCTTCCTGGGGTTGTTTCCCAAAGAAACCACCTGCACCCAGCTCCTTGCTTGGGCTTTGTATTTTAGGAAGCCAATGTATGAGAGTGAATTTAATAATATGTGTGCACTGTGTGCAGCAGACTGTGCTGCACTTTGGGGGAGAGTCCCATGACCCGTGGCAGGAGCCTCGGTCAAGCAGTCCTCATCCTGGCGTCAAGGAGGGCCTGGGAGCCCCAGATGGCTGTGCAGCCAGGAAGCTGCAGTGTGCTGGGTATGGGGGTGGGGCATAGCTGTGGCCCAGGGAGCTGGGTTGAGCAGAGTCCCTCAGGACCGACCACAGAGAGCTTGGCAGTACGCTCAGTAGTGCCTTCGCTGCTCTGTCCTGCACCTGCAGGACAAGGCTTGCTTTGCCCATTACTCGCTAATGGTGATAAGTGAGTTAGGGACCGAGCAGGGCCTCCTCCAGCCTTCATGCTACTTGACTTTCATAGCTCAGCAAGGTCACCCTGGAATCACTAGTTCCAGGCACAGAACGTTCTCCCTTTCTTATTAATTAATTAATTTATTTGGTCCAGGGTCTTGTTACATAGCTCTGACTCATACTGATCCTCCTGTCTTAGCCTCTTAAAAACTTGGATTACAGGTGTGTGCCACCATGCCCAGTTTCAGTGGCCAACGTGGCGTGTCCAGGCTACCAGCAATCAAACCTTGCCTTTGCCAGGTAGGTGCTTAGACTGCCAAGCTATCTCTCCAGCTCCTCTCTGTTCCTTCTTATATGAATGTGACACTTTTGACTTAGTACTTGCAACATTTGGAGTTGATGGGGAACCCTGGGTCGAAGAAGCATGCTAGTTTGATTTTTTCATGGTGGCTTAAAGTCCTCTCACCTTCTGAGTCGGTGCTGCTCCCCGAGGCATACTTCTGTACCTGGTCCCTTGCACCCATATCACTGACTGCCCAGGTCCTGGCTTCCCTTCTCCTGGAAACAGTGGGCAGGAGTGTGGCTGGAAGCAGGCCATCAGTGCCTGGGACAACAGGGTGAGTGGAGGTCCGTGTATTTAGGTCTAAATATAGTAATGTATCAATTACATTTATAAAGATTAAAGTTTAGATGCGGGCTCCTGCTTTGTTGGGTCATACTGTAAATCCTTGGGGACCCTGGAGTCAGAGGCCAGGAGGGTCAGGAGACGCCTAGCACCTCAGGTCTGTGCTGAGCTCTACTGAACTCATCTCTTTTTTCAGCCATGCATATGGTCCACTGCATTTTTGTCTACTCTGAAAATGCCCATCTTTTAAAGGTGCAGGTGTGGAGTGGGCAGCGTGGTCCAGGTAGCACAGTAGAAAGCCCATTTCCCTGGGCTCCTGCCACCCTGCATGACACCAGGGCCGCCTGCCAGAACCACCAGAGCCCAGCTGCTCCAGCAGCACAGCCCAAGGTGGGGACTCCTTATAGTCCTTCCTCAAGGCTGCAAACTTCCTCCCCACGAAGAACAGCGACCTCAGCACCCTGGGCTTAGTGGTGTTTGCTCTCGGAGAGCCTCTCTCCCTCTGCTGAGCTGCAGTAGAGAACATGTTGTAACAGAGTGGGGACACTGAGGGAGGGAGGAGCTGGAGCCAGCGGTGCCAACACGTTCCTTCGGCCACCTAAGAGCCCTACTGCAGGGCTCTGTCTTAGCTCCTGGCTGGTGCAGCGGGGCAGTCCTAAAATAGAGAGGTTTGTGGGACTGGGTTCTGGGGACTGCACCGGGGCTCTGTGAGAGCAGGGCTCCTGATATTTCATCTCATCTGGGCAGAACTGAAAGGAACATTAAGCCGCATTTCCATTACAGCCAGGTCCTTCTGTGGCCCGAGGATTGGAATCCCTGCATTCTAATCAGGCTGCTGCATACTTTCCAGCAGGGCAGACTCCTGAGCAGGGACCAGCTTGTGTGGGAGGATGAGCCGCCTTTCTAGGGGTGGAGGGCTCTGTGAGAAGTGCAAGCATGAGATGCTCAGGAACTTGGGGTCACTTCCAGAGGGCCTGAGGATGCCTGCAGAGGACTGGCTTCTTTGGCTGGTGTTTTGGTTCACATGAGTGTCCTCACCGAATCACATGTCACCTGACCACTAGGGCCACAAGGGTGGCACTTTGGGGAAATGGTAGAAATGTTAAGAGATGGGTCCGGGCAGAAGGCCACAAGGTCCCTGGGGCATATCTGCTAAGGGACTGTGGAACTCTGGCCTCTTCCTCTTGCTGCTTGTCATCCTGGCACTGTCTACCCCACCATACATGTCCACCATGGTGTACTGCACACACCCCCAGAGCAAGGCCTGCTGCCCACGCCAGGGAGCTCCAAGCCCACCTCTTCTCTGTATTCACTCCTTACCACAGACAGCTTATTCTAGTGATGGGAAGCTGCTCAGGACAGCTGGAACATTAAAAGCTACAACAGCTGTTGTGGCATAAGCCATAAAGAGGAGCCATGCATGCAGTTGCACCCTGTGATCCCAGCACTCAGGAGGCTGAGGCAGGAGTGTCGTTTCAAGATCAGAGCCTATGTGGACTACATAGTGAGACCCTGTTTGGAAAGAACAAAAGAAGGAAGAAGGAAGCAAGCAAGGGAGGGAGAAAGAAAGAATGAACAAATGAAATAACAAAAAGGAAAGGAGGGAGAGAGAAAGAAGGAGACAGAGACAGGACAGGGACAGAGACAGAAACTCTCTAAGGAAATTATTGTTCAGAGAAGCCAGGGCTCCTCTCCTCCTGGCCTCTGCCTTTGTGTGAGTTATATAGCAGTTCCCAGACATCTTATTAGGTCCAGAAGAAAAAACTTTATATTTCCCATAATAAATTATGACGTTTTGAAGAACTTCAGATAGAAGAGAAGGTCAAGGGCATGCAGACTCAGTGCTCATGTCCTGCTTCGTCCCCAATGACAGCCAGGCTCCAGCCTCCACAGGAATCTTCTGAGAGCAGAGCCCTCACTGTGGGTAGCTGCGGGTGGCTGTGGGTGGTCCTGGTTGCCAGTGGGCTCATCGCCTGTAAAATCTCCGAGTACTAGCTGTTCCACAGCGTGGACATAAGTGTTCACCCTTCGAACCCTCCCCAGGTGCAGGTGGTGGGCACTGGCAAGTCCAAGGCTGGAGCATATGTGAACTCCAGGTTTTGACCTTCACGGAAACAGGCTGTTTTACCTGGACTGTTGGCTATGACACCAGTTGTGTTTTGTGTGGGTGTGGAAAGAGGACGACGTCCTGCCGTGCAAGTAGTTCAAACAGAGATGACGTTTTAAGGTCACTAATGTACAGAAACGCTTTGCGTGTAGTCCCAATGAAGATTCCCAATAGTCACAATAATGGGGATCCTAAGTTCTACATAGAATATATTCCTCATCCCCTGCTGGTCTGTGGCAGAAATGTGCTTCAGACGGAAATCTTACTCTTCTATTCATTTGTGCATGCTTTTGCCAGACTTTTTTTGGGTGCCCCCTCAGCCTTATTGAAACAGCCAGGACAAAAGGCCTAAGTTTCTTTCCTAGAGGAGCCCAGGGCCTGCGGGGAGAGATGGTGCCGTGAACCTTTCACTATGCCTCCCAAGAAAGATGGAGGGATCCTGCGGGAACTGTGGAACTGCGCCAGAGTGAAGCAGGAGGCATCTCCCTGGGTGAAGGGACCCTCTTGGATCAACCCCTGCTGCCTCCTTGTCTGATTCCTCCAAAACCCCCAGTTCCTTGACAAGTTAGAGACTTGGATGCTTCATGAGCTCAGATTCTGGTTACTTGCCACTCTGTAGCATCAGGAGTGAACGGAGCACTTAGCCGCGTGAGCCAAAGAGAGTAAGAAGAGAGAAGACAGCTCCCTCTCGGCCTGTCATGTGGCCACTTGCACCTGGATTCTGGTCCACACTAGAAAACCCTGTGACAGAACCTGACGTCTGTGAAATCTTGCACAGAAATCTGATTGCCCTCCCTGTGGTTATTGTCCCTCCTATTGCTCACCCCTTTAAATGTGACAACCTTGTATTGGGAAGCCCAAGAATATCTTTTTCTTTTTTTTAAACACTTTCCTCCCTGACATGCCCGATTCCTGAGAGGAAAACACATTTGCTTTAATTTCCTGAGCTCTGTTGAGCAACTACCTTCCTTTTGGATGAGAACCAACAAACTTGAACATTGGATAAAAATAAATGTGAACCCCCCTCAAATGCAAGCAATTTATCCTTCATTAAGAGTTTAGATAATGAACCAGATTCACTGCTTCTCCCAGAAGAACGTTGAGCTTAATGAGACTAAGCAAAAGCGTGCTTTGACTGCCGCACACTTGGGCTAAATTTGTTTTGGCGAAGGCAATGGGTTAAACAAGAATGAAGGACCTTGGATGCATCTCGTTCAAGGAGACAGGGCCATGCACATGCAGGACAAGGAAAAGCAAAGAAGAAAAAGAAGAATAAAAATAAATGGAAAAAAATAATAATAAAAAAATAAATAAATTTAAAAAAAAAGAGAAATTTGGATCTATGTTTTACACCTTCTCTGGTTGTGTGTGGAAAGAATTCCACTGGGATGTGGATATATGTCTCTCGAATATTCAAAATTTCTCCAATTTGCACCATTAAGTAGCTTGCCTTGTGATAGAAATCCAGCACTGCTGATGCATCAGGAAGGTTGACATTTCAGATCCTTTCACCCTCGCAAAAGATATCAGAGGTGGCTGGAACTGAATCAAAGAGCAGACGTTTCTGCAGGAAGCAGGGTGAAAACCGACACCACAGGCATGCTGGAGCCTTGAGAGTGTCTTCCACACCTCTCTCTGAAATCCTACCCCGTGATAGTCTCGTGGACTTTCCCTGAAGGGCACTGTTGTGGCCCATCCCCACCCTGGCTGTTGTTGAAGCTCATCTGTTTGTTCAGCTCACAGAGCACTGAAGGTTCTGTGCAAGGAGGTGGAATGTATACTCCTGCTTCACTCAGTACCGGTGGTTCTTAGCGAGTCCGGGGAAGCAGTGCCTGCTTCCCATCTCGATTTGGGGACCATGCTTTTAATGCAGAACAACTTTATCAGGGAGAAGCTTCCGCTGCATTTCCATGTCTGCTTCCTTCTGAGCAGGGATTGAATTATTATGGCCACATCACTCTTTGTGAAGTGCTGTGTGAATCCTACTCAGAGGACCAGCCTGGTGGATAACTTGGCTTACACCACCTGCCAGAAGTGACAGGAATCTGGGCTTCCTGGTGAGGGGAGAGTCATAGATGGCCAACAGGCTGGGTGTTCCCACATGGGTCCTGACAAAGGTGGGGCTCTCTCTCTGTGCTTGACAATATGAAACAATCAGAAACACACTCAGAGGTGGGTGTGGTAGTGCAAGTCTATAATCCCAGCACTTAGGAGGCTGAGGCAGGAGGACGCTGCAAGCTCAAGGCCAGTAGGGGCTACATAATGAGTTCAAGGACACCCTGGACTGCATAACAAGAACCTATCTCAAAAAAAAAAAAAAAAAGAAAAGAAAAGAAAAAATTATATACAGGATGAAAGAAACTAGATGTTACACACAAAAAAGCACATGTTATTGTTGCAAAGTGTCATTTTAGAAAATTCTAGAATGAGCAAAACATCAGTGGCTGTTTTTCTGAAGGTAAGAGGTGACTGGAGAAAGCCTGTGGAAAATGTCTTCCAGTCTGGTGAGATGATGTTCTTCTGATCAGCAACGAGCTCCCCATGATGGAGGCAGTTATAGTGTACCACAAATGTGTGCATGCTCATGAGAGGAAATTTATGAAGAAAAGATGTTCTGTTTTCACTGTATTCCATCAGTCCAAAAACACACTTAAAACCTGAGTATTTTATTTATTTCACTGATAAAATCCACTCTTTGGGTACATAGATGTTTAGTATTTAGAAAGGTTGAATGTGTTTCCCTCCTCTGAAGCTAAAGAAAACAATGCAGGTTATTCAAAATCCAGAGTCTAGTTTTCCACCCCAGATGTTTCTGAGAGCAACAGCATTTCTGGGGCCAGGGCAGGGGCTGGTGTCAGAGATACAGCCCAAGGTGAGTGATCGACATCAGGTCCTGGCCCTGGGTTCAAATCCCTCTGCAAGGGCAGGGAGATTCAGCTTCATCATGTACTAAAGAAATTGTAAGGGGCCAGGGAGACAGCTCAGTCGAAAAAGTGCTTTTCTGGCAAGTATGAGGGCCTGAGTTCAATCCCCAGTTCCACCAAAAAAAAGAAAAAGAAATTGTAGTGAAACCTATGTGTGATCCAGTCAGAAGAAAGCAGTGCTCCTCACAGCCATGACACAGTGAGGGCGCCACCACAATGGCCTTCAGCGTGGCGCTGTTACTTCTGCACCTTGCAAGTGGCCACGTGATTAGCTTATTTTTATTCATTCTTTTTTTTTTTATGTGTTTAGTACAGGTTCTACAGGGCCTCGCTACATAGATTGGACTCATAGTGACCCTCCTGTTTTCAGCCTTCCAGGCTGGGATTACAGGCGCACACCACCTTGCCCAGTCTCAGTTGCCATCTCAGTGCGCCCCAAGGGCGGGGCCAGCAGGGCACACTGGGGATCGAACCCCAGCCCCTGTGTCTGCCCAAGCAGGTTCTTTAGTCCACTGAGCTATCTGGCCAGCCTTCTAATTTATCACTATATTAAAGAAGTATAGCTAGTAGCTATACTTCATCTCTCCTTGGCAACAGGAATGGCTTAAAATTTTCAGCTTGTGTGCACCGCCTTTGCTGTCTGAAGAATGTTCTGTATTTCCAAGTTCTAGTAGAAATTTCATTCTAAGTGTAATTCACTCATAAAGCCACAATTCCATGAACTCTGAATACGATTCACTGAAGTATGTCTCAATGTTTGGAAATGACTGCAGAGCTGGAAAGAACTATTTCTTGCAAGCAATTAGAATTTTATGTAGTATAATGTGGGTGGAATTTCTTAAAGCAGAGATCCCATTTAAAAACTATGTGGGCATTACCCAAGGATTTAAAAAAATGGAGAGGAGAGAGGTTTTTTTTGAAGAATAACTATTGCTTTGGTGATAAAGTTTGTCCTCTGGTGTTTTCCTCTGTTATTACAGATACCATATTGCACTATAAATGTTTGATTACATATCAGAGCCCCCTTGAGCAAGACCTGGCCCTGAATCCCGCATGGCCAAGGGCCTGCCCAGTGAGCTAGTGTACTGAGATAACCATCATTTGTTGAACAAAGTAGAAAAAAAGGAGTGAAGACATCCCGGATAGAAAGGGAAGTACCTGTATTTGTCCAGCCAGAGTTACTAGGAACTCTCCAGGCACCATGACACTCTGCACCCACAGCTGCACCCCGAAGTTTCAGTGACAGTGTTGTCCACACTTCACGGCTGTATTTCCCATTTCACAACATTTAACTTTTAGTCTTAGGAGCCATGAGACATTGGGGGTCTTGGGCATACTTGTGGTCAGGGCAGTGACTTTGAGAGTGCGTAAGATTTCTAACAATAACATAAGGTGGAAAGGTGTCATACGCATGGAGACAGCTCAAGTCCCCTTCAGCTGCAGAGCACCCTTGAGCTTTGTACCCGGGATCAGTTCCCTGTCACCATGTTAGCTCTTGTCAGTAAGCAGCAACGTAAGCCTCAGCATTGATTTGGGATTTTGTCCAGGGTACTTGCTCTGGGCTCGCTAAGCTCTGATTTCGTTCTCTACCAGTGAATTTCTGGGTTCCATTGTTTTACTAGAGACAATCGCTTGCTCCTTGCACAAACCAGGATGTTTACTTTGGACTTCTCTCTGGAGATGCAAGCAGACATGCCCTAAAATACTCTTTGGTCATTATTCCAAAATGCATACTGGTACCCAGGCAGAGCTGCCTCTCCGAACGTGTGCTATTTTTCACTTACTACGGATAGTAGCTATGTCACTTCCAGGTCTTGCAGTGGCTGTTACTGAAGCTTAGGAGTCCAAGTGAGGTTCCATGTGTCCATTTGTGGAGAAGCAGAAGCAGAAGCCAGACTGGTCTGATTCAGAGTCTGCCCTCTTTTCACCAAGCTCCACTGGTCACAAACACCCCATAGACTTCCTGTTGTGTAACTTGAGATTTCTCACTACACCCACCTCCTCCCCTCTTGTCTTCCCTTACCGAGATTAGATCAGACAACATAGATAGTGTTGTAGAAAAGGAGGAAGGGCTGGGTCGCCTGCTCATTCAGCAGCTATCTTCCTTTCCAGCTTGAGCACGGTCTTTTACCCTTGGAGTTGGCTCTGAGCTGACCCTGGAGAAGTGGAGGATCCTGTGGCCGTAGCGTGGGATGTAAGCAAACAGCACCCTGGTCAGGAGGCCCACATGACCCTGGGCTGCTCTAGGTCTGGCAGCTGCCCCTGTCCTTGATCTGTGTCTGCTCCTGAGAGGTTTGCCTTTGGGAAGGAAAAGCAAAGGGAACCGCCATCGCTGACATTTCTTTTCTTCTTATTCCATACTCTTAGCATATAGTTTCTGCCTTAATAAACGCAGTTCTATGTCATCAGTATTATTTTTTCTGTTTCAATTCAAGAAGCCTCAGGCTTGGAGAGCTTTTGCAGCTTGCCCAATACCTCATTGCTTTTGAGGAGAGAAAATTCTAAATCAGATCAGATTCTAGGAGGCAGACCAGCACCGCAAGAGGGGAGGAGGAAGGCCTTGTGGGACACGACCTGGGCTGCGGGGTCGGCTAAGCGGGCATTAAGAAGAATAAGAACCCTTTCGCACAGTTACTGTGAGAATTAAAAGGTGTAATCTATGTGAATATCCAAACACCTAGTTACGACTTAATTAATTACATGTTAACTATTATGACTGTCATATCGCACCACCTTCCAGTGAAACTAAAATACCGCACTGGCCACGCCTCAAAAGCTCCGATCCGCAGCCCTACTTCCATTGACCTCTGCGTCATCATGGGTGTTCTCACCACAACTCAAGCTGTACATCTGGAAAGCTAAAATTGTTTCTTCTCATCCCCCAAATGCATCAACTTAATGGACCTTGGAAACAAAAAAATTAGCTTCGTAGATTTAGAAGGTTAATAACATGAGAGACTTCAGTGGTTACCTGGTGACCACACAGAAAATTAGGACCCGGCTCTGATGACAGTGCGGGTCTGACAAGTTGAAGATGCTCTGCCTCCCCTTCCTGCTCCACCCTCCTACGCCGTCGCTGCCGCTCACTTGTTTACCCATGCACTCGCTTGTTTAGTCTTCATGGGTTGCTCCTTGTCTCCGCCTGGCCCAGAACTAAGGCAGAGTGCTGCAGAGCAGGTAGAGGCCGCTGTCACTTCAGTCCTGGATTTCAAGGAGGTGCTGCAGGATTTCTCTTTTCAGTCTTTGCTGTTAGTTTGGTTCTTCTCTGGAGAGATACTTAATCAGTTTCAGGAAGTTGCCTCTTATTTCTGGTTTACTTATAGGATTCATTTTGTTTGACTGTAACTGTCTACTAGAATTTATAAAACACAAAATGAATTTCCTTCATTTGTATAAGTAATCATACCTTCTTTTATCTGTTAATATACTAAGGAGTGATTATATATTTTCTAATATTTAATGAATCTTGTAGTATTCACATGTTCCAGAGTTGGTCAAGTTGTACTAGTGCCATCAATAGATACAGACACAGGTACAGGCACAGATAGAGATGGACTTGGTTTGCTGATTTTTTTTTTTTTTTTTTTTTTTTTTTTTTTGGCAGAACCAGGGATTGAACTCAGGCCCTTGTGCTTACCAGAGAAGTGCTTATTCCACCGAGCAATCTCCCTGTCCCTGGTTTGCTGATATTTTGTCTGCTGTATTTATATTCATTAATTAAACTATGCAAGGAGAAAAGTTAGGAAACATGGCAGGGGCAAAACCATACATTTATATAAACAAGATGGTTAAGGCAGTGCCCTAAGAATCTCCATCAGGTTTTTGAACTTAGTAGTTAATGGGTAGAATTCTCACCCTGACTAATTATATATGCTGATATTTGTGAACTAAGCAACTACACTGAGGATAGCAATGTGTAATATAAGACCATGCTTGGAGTAACTATCATTCTGGTCTTTAAATGTGTACTGCTTCTAATGTCCTATCAATTATTGCTACACTCTCTCTCAAATAAATGTTTGTTTTTTTAAAAAAAGAAAAGACAATAAAACAAGAGACAAGAAAAAATTTCGTTGTCTGATTTTACTATTAAATTATATTACCTTAATAAGTAAATTGGAAAGTCTCTTTTTGTCTGTTATCTGAACTATTTGTTCATTTTGAAAAATTGGTAGATTTCACTAATAAATTGGGTTCTGCTGTTTTCTTTTTTTGTCACATCGTTTTTATTTTTAGGTGTTTAGACATCTTTCTCAGAAAATAAAACAACTTGTATATGGAGTCTTATGATTTCTGAAAACATATTTTAATAGAATTGTTACATAAAAAAAGAATTCTAGGTTATATTGTTTTTTGGAAAGCAGGTAGTTACACTGCAAACCTGCTCAACGAACCATTCTAGTTAAGCCAATATTGCAGAATGAAAAACTGTGGTTCAGAAGTGTTCTGTTAAGAACACTTGAGAGCTTCAAGGGAATGTTTAGTTTCCTCCACAGAGAGACACCAGAACTTTTCCACAATCTCCCTTGGTTTCATCCAGACTGGCTTGGCACAGAGAGCTCCTGTATGTCTTCTGACATCAAAGTGCACTTTGATGTCATTCATGTCGATTTCCAAGCGAGAGACTGTGACCCCGATCAGTGCCTTATAACGAGTTCTCATGCCCTTCATTGCCTCATAGAACTTCTCAGCACAAAAGGCAGGTGCGCTTGGGGCACATTTCACGGGGTCTGTGAAGCACTTCTCAACGTCTCCTTTCAGCTCCAGGTCCAGAGCGTTGCTCATGTCATGCTCACTGTACTTGGTACATCTCTGGAACAGTCTGCAAAGATGGGGTGGCTGTGGGTGGTCAGAATGGTATTAAACACACTCACATCTGTCCCCTTTCTCCTTTCTCTGGCTTCATACAGGGCCCTGTGTCCACCAAGTCTTAAGTACAACAAGATCTTCACATTGGTTACCCTTAGAGATTGAAAGCAGAGCCTTCTGGAAATCTCCAGTTGTGTCTGCAGTGCTGTCTTTGGCCAAAGCTCTTTTCAGTGCATCTCTATAAACTCTATTAATTCCTCTATTCTTTCTTTCTTTTTTTCTTTTTCTTTTTTTTTTTTTTTTCTGGGACTGGAGATTGAACTCAGGCCCTTGTGCTTGCCAAGGTCTATTCTTTCTTGATGCCAAAATTCCAACGAGGGTGTCTTCATCGGTTCCAAGACCCTTCATGGCTTCATGGAGCTCATCTGCATCAAACTGGGCGGGAGTTTTCAGCAGAGCTAAAACCACTTCTAGATGACCTGTGAGGGCTCTCTTCAGAGCTTCACCCAGTGGCGTCCCTTTTTCCTGGAGGTAGGCTGCTGTGATCTGCTGACGCTGGGCATCGTTTCTCTTCCTCAGAATGTCAGTGATGGTTGCTTCATCCACACCTTTTGCTGCTATAGCTTTGTGCAAAGCCTCAGCATCAGAGCAGATTTTAAAGCCAGCGTGAGGGCTCAGGCTGACCAGGACTGCCCTTGGAACCTTTCACAGTTTACACATACTCTTGCCCTTGATTGTCAATAAAGCAGGCCTGCTTGAGGGATTCTGACACCACTGCCATTCTAAAGAAGTGTCCTTTTTTCTACCTTCTTCCAAAGAACTCAAGAGAGACTCCTCCTGGTGCTTTCTCTGCTATTTTCTTTGTGAGAAGAACTTTAACTAATATTTTCATTTCTAAGAGTTATGAGATTAGTATGCTCTCTGTTTCTACTGAGATCAGTTTATTTTTTCTAAGGATTCGTATATTCCATTAGAATTTTCAAATTTATTATAAAGCTAACAGAAGCATTCTTCCATTTTTTAGAGATTTAAAAAAATATCCTCTATATATGATGTCATTTTTCCTTTCATTAGGACATTGATTTTCTCTTCCTATTTTTAGATTGTTAATGTGACAAAGGTTTGATGGTATTTTAATCTTTCCTATTAACTTCCAGTTATTTTTCTTAGGAGAGAAGTGGAACAGTTTGATAATTCAAAGGCTAACAAAATCATTCCAGGATACACTTATTAATCTAGTCCTCCTCATTATCCAGAGATTTGCCCAGTGTCTATAGTAACTTGGTACTTATTAGCCACAATTGTGGGGCCAGTGTCCCCATGCTAGAACTGTATTAGTCCAGCTGTAGTCATGGCAGAAGAGATTTTCACTTTAGATTTAGAAGCTGTGGCATCAAATTCCAGATCTGGTACTTGCTGGAGATAAGATATTTCAACTTGCTGAATCTCAGTTTGCCACCTCTTGTTACCTCTTTCCATATGAATTAATTTGATGCTTTCCATCATCTTTATGCCTTTCTTAACCCCTTCACAAAAAAGCCAGCCTCTCTTGAGTGCTCATAGTCAAGGACAGTTTCTGGAAGTTTCAAATTAAGTCTTGTGAGATCTATTCTTCTGGCTCTTTCCATCAGACCCAAGAGGTTTCTTGGGTGTCTCCTGTATCATCCTGGTCTAATTCTTGGAAATTGCTCTGCTAAAAGCATTAGGCAAGACCAAGTTGAGTCTAAGCCTTAGGGGGAAGTCTGGGGCCGATTTCCAGAGGGTCGAGGTCAATGTGTACACACATGTTTGGGAGAAAAAATGGAATTTACTGGGAGAAAGGTTTAGACTTTCACTTCTTGGTTCATGGACAGTTTCAAGCACATAGACAGTCCTATTATAAAAGGCCTTTTAACTTGGACTATTTCAGGTAAAAGTGGCCAAAGCAGGAAATGAAAGTCTGGGTGGAGAAGTGCTGCACAACCCTTGTACAGATAACGGGCTTTCTATCTCATTGTCCCCACCCACATGACAATTACCTCCGTGTTTCCTTGGGATGGACAGCAAATCCAAGCTGGGGTGAAAACAAACCTCTAAACCCTTGCCCCACTTTCCCCTTTCCTGTGACATTTTGTTTGCTTGATGGAATTTCTTCTAGAAAAGTTTTATGACTCTGGGTTCCTACACCTGAAAAGTAACTGCACACTCACTGAGCCCAGAGTTTGATTTGTAAGTATCGCTGTGTACCCGCTTCTAGAATAGTGGAGGAGTTCAATCTGTCAGAGCTCCCTGGAAGTGGGGAGTGAGAGGGGTGCTTTCCACCCCTCCACCTAAGTCTCGACATGAGGCCAGCCTAGAAAAGCATGCAATTTCAGATTTAAGTGTCATACAGCCTCTCTGCGTGCTCTTTGCTGCATTTCTGCAGGCTTAGGGTACAGCTGCCAAAACAGTTCTGCATTTTCCCAAGGAAGAGAAATCATGATGATGGTAGAAGAGCTGCTCAGAAATTGTTGAGGGTGAAGTCTGTGAATGTCACCAGTCCTTGTCCTCCTGGTTCCTAACTAAGGCCCGAGGAATCAACGAGGGGCTATTTTTTTCTGTACTGAATCACATTTTATAGTGCTTCTAAGATTTTAGGCATGTGAGCCTTTTCCTCCTGGCAAAATGATAAGGCCCTCAGAAGTAGGAACTTGTGTGTACAGCTGCCTAAAAACTAAAAAGAAAGAGCTTGGTACCCTTGCAATGCATTTTTTTTCTGAAAGCTCATAACAGTAACACCAACGTCATCATATTAGTACCTAACTTTGAGTGCCATGCATGTTCTAAACATTATTTCCAGGACTTTATATTTTTAAAAGTTATTTCATCTTTATGATGATGATGACATGGTATAGGCACTAGTATTATTGAGTGAAGATACTGAGATAGAGGGAGGCACCTTGTTCCAAGAAACCTGGCTTGTTAGTTGGATTCAAACCTAGATCTTTGGATTCTAGGGCTCATAAATTACACTTCCAACATACATCACTACTCTAAGAAAGACATTGTTTCCTTATTTGGTAGGGTTCTAAAATTTAGATAGCTTAACAGACTGACTGGTTGACACACAATTAATCCATAGCTAGTAAGCTTAAGACAATGAAGAATCGTAGCTCAATTTTGCATGCCGTTGCAAACCTGAACTGACATCACTGGACTGGGGTTGTTGGGTTAACCGCATTCCAGGGCAGATCAGGCCCAGGGAGCTCAAAGGATTTGAGAAACAACTGATGCTTCCTCAAGGGGGAGCCCTGATAGGCAAGCCAGCACCTCGCTGCTTTACTCCTGTCATTCCTGTCTATTGATCAGAATTATGTTCTGCAGAGACACACATAGAGAGTTTAGCCCACATCTTAGCTATTTAGAGCTTCAATTATTCTGTACATAAATCAGACCTAATGACAGAAACTGCTGCTTAGTGTGCATTATGCCAAGCTCCTCTGAGCAGCTCTCTTAGTTGCCTTCCTTCTCCTGACAGCCTTGTGGGTAGAGGACAGAGCCAGCCTGTGGAAGGATGAGCAACACAAGTGAGGATCACAGAGCTGGGCCAGAAGGAGCAGGGATGTGGCCCCAGTGTGGACTCCATGCTCCTCAGCACATGGCTTTATGGCCCTTCCTCAGTGTGTGTCTGTCTTTATTTTTTGAGCTTTGAACAAGCTGCCTATTGACCTTCAGTTGCATGGTTTGTGAGCTGTTAGTGCTCAGGGTATGGGCTGATGGATGAGGAGCAGGAGGAGCAGGAGGAGGAAGAGGAGGAAGAGGAGGAGGAGGAGGGGAGAGCTTTCAGCACCCTTCCTCGAAGGCCCTGCTCCTTCGTGGGCAGCCACAGCTGGGAAATCCCTGGAGACTTCACATACCGTTTTCGTTATCCCATACCTAACAGTAAGTTTTATCGTGAATACTCAATAACAACCTTTTCTCTTATTCTTAGTATATTTATCTTCGTGTGTGTTTGTTTGTTGCTTACTGAGAGATGCTCTTACTATGTTGCCTAGGTTGGCCTCAAACTCACAATTCAATTGCACAGTGATCCTTCTGCCTCAGCCTCCCAAGTGCTGAGGTCACAGGCATGCACCACCAGACCTGGCTATATTCATCTTTTTGGTTTTGGCCAGTGTAAAATCTTAAAATCTTAGTTCCATCATCCAGGGCCCTAGGTGCCCCTTGCCATGTCTGTCTAGGAGCCTGAACAATGCAGGCTGCAGCCCTCCTTCACAGCCCTGTTGACTGCCTGCGTGGCCAGCTCTCAGCTCTGGGGCTGTGGGCTCAGGGGCGAAGCGAGCAGGTTGCATTGTCCCAGACTGCCTGTACCCACTGCTTGTCTTTCCCTTTATGTAAAGCCAAACATTCACGTCCATTTATAAGATGCTGCAGGAAAACGCAGCAAGTGAGGGCTGTCTTTCTCAAAGACAGACTGTAAGCTCGATGATGGACAGATGTATACAGAGGGATGGTGGCAGCTGCGTGGCCCTGTCCACGTCCTGCTGCAGTGGACTTGTGGACCCGCCCTTCTCTGCCACACTGCGAGAGAGCTGTGGTGCTGCTCCCATGCAGAGTCTGGCTGCTGTGCATTCACACCAGGGGCCGAAGGGCAGGAAGCGATCAATATGCGCTGGTTACTGTTTTTCTCTAAAGCCAGAGTTGGCAAACTACAGCCCACAGGTCAAATGTGGCCTGCTGTCTGCTCTCCTGAATGAAGCATTGCTTGGAATGCAGCCCCATGGATGTGTTTGCATGTTTTCTACATTCTCTATAACCCATTTTGTGCCACAGTGGGAGAATAAAGTTGTCCCTGAGACCCTAGGGACCATAAGGCTCTAAAAAATTCCCGTGGGAGTTCCTGACTCCCTGTTAGCCCCTGGACTGGGTGCCTCAGGGGAGTGACTGCTGATCTGTGGCCTCTGCTGCTTCATCTGAAATCAAAATCAGTTTTTACAACACTTTCTCCCAAAGAAAAAACACACTAGAAATTGCATCTTCGAGGTCCCACTTGTCATTTCTTTGCTCAATAATTCTGTATTTCATTGTCAGGTCCTTGTGCTACTTCTTGTGTTGCAGGTGGCAGTAGGCACATTGCTCCTTATCCTCCGTTTATACCTGGAGAAATGGGCATGTGGAATTGCTGAAGTTTTCCCAGTTTGTACAATTGCACAGGGCGCTCTGGAGTCTCGAGTTTTCCCATAGACCTCAAAGCAGTCACCTAACTCCGAGGACCTAGGTTCCACTAGAGAAACTGACGTGGGCACAAAAAGTGCATGTGCTTGCAGGCTCTGAGGCACTTCTCGCTGGTCACTGCAGAGTGTGGCCCAGGATGTGTCACCACGGTGGCGATGTGCCTGGCCCAGTGCTATCTGTAGGGGTGGAGGCCACCACAAAGCACCCCTGGGGTTGAAAAGAGAAGTGAGATCTTAGCTAAACCAAGGATGAAAAGATGCAGTTTTCTAGAAAGATCCTATGAGGAGGAAGCTGCTTGGACAGAGAACAAGGGCAGGAGGATGGTGGCCCCCAGAGCAGCACTTGCGCCATGTGACCTTTAGGGACCGAGTCAGTGGTGGGAAATAGCCAGGGGTCAGGTGATGAGTGGCTCTAAGGACAGGGACAGACCCAGACCTAAGCTCCAAGTGTGTCACTTTCAGAGCAGTGCCCTCTATTCATCTCTCTAACCATCCCCCCCCCCAGTGGGCTTTTGGAGACCATGTTATGGTTTGTGTCTAGATGTCCTCCCAAAGCCTGGTGCATTTGTGGGGCCTCTTCTAGGGTTTGTGGTTAATTCATGATCCAAGGCTGGGATTATGGCTGCGAGTGCCACACCCGCCCTGGAGCAGATAATCTGCATACAAACGTAAGGAAGGGCGAGAGGCTTGCTAGCTGCTGCAGCCTCAGCTCCTCCCTGTGTGCTTTGCTGTTTTCTGTCACCATGAGCTGCTGCCCTCTGCCATGCACCACTGTGCCTTGGAGCCAGCAGAGTGTGGACTGACTCTGACTGTGGCTAAATAAACTTTTCACGCCTTAACTCTGGGTGTCAGGTATTTTGGCCCAGCAATGACAGAAAAGAAACTGAGAGAGACTGGAATGGCTGGAGTGTCCCCAGTGACACAGCCTGTGTCTTCTTCCCTGGGAGCACCCAGCACTCAGAGCCTTCTGGAGAGCAAGAACTTACTCCACGTTTATTGAATTGGTGACTAACCTGCAGGGTCTCGGGGACCTTACAGGGCCAGCTGCGGAATAGGCTGCTTTGTCTGGGGTGCTCTAGAGCCCTGATCTTCCTTGGCTCAGGATCCAGGGGCTGGATTATCAAAACTAGGGGGATTCGAGATGGCTTTTACCTAGAAGTCAGCAACTGCAACCCAAGCCATGCCTACTTCTCCTTCCTCCTGACCACACAGGTTAAAACTCAGACCCAGTGCCCTGAACATCCTCAGGACCATGCAGGACAAGGATGTTGTTCCTGCCTTGCCTGCTAAATCCTATTTACATGCAGAATGGAAGTGAAATTAACATTGGAAAGTGAATAAAGCAATGGTTCTTGTAAACAATGCTGTGTGGGGTTTTTCTCCCTTTCACCCGTTGCCTATAGGCCCATAGGATCCAGCAGTACCTGCTCCCAGCCTGTCTGGAGATTGCCACTCACTTCAGCAGGGCTGTTTGTCAGGGATGACTCACAGCCAGACAAGAGGAGACAGACTCTTTGTTAAAGTTGCTAGAAGAGACAGCTCCCAAGGAGCCTTGCGCTGCCTGAAGAGTTAGAGACCTTGTTTCCCTCCCTTGACAGGTGAGGCAAGTGAGATACCAGGAGCAGAAGTGGCTTGCCCTGGGGTAGAGAGCCAGTTAGCAGCAGGCTTAGAGCTGGAGTCTGGTCCCAGAGTCCCAGGGCCAATTCTCTTCCCACCACCCCATCAGCCTCCTGAGAGACTGGCTGTAGTTTCTGAGAAAGTTCTGTTGCTTCTTCCAGCGCTTCTTGGTTTTTTGGAAGCATGAATGACCTCCCTCTGTGTCCTTCCTCTGTGTGGTGACCCAGGAAAACACCATTAAGGAAAAGTCACAGACTGCGTTTTGTCTCCAAGTCCCCCTCCCCCCCATCTGTCCTCAGCTTGGGGTTTCACCCCAGGTCTTTGTGCCCCAGAATCTCGGAATCTCTCACCTGTAGCTGCCTCCTTCCCCTGGAAATTAGCAAGTTCACATTTTGTCTTCACATCCCCTAGAGTGATGAAATACTTCTTTCCCTTCCAGTAATCCAAGTTCTCTTTCTGTTGTTTTTAAGAAGAGAACTTGAACTTATCAGAAGACTTTTGTACCCTTGGAAATGGGCCTGGTAGGAGAGCTGAGGGATTTGCCTACAGCCTCTTCTCACCAAAGCCCTGTGTGTGCTGTTCCTTTCAAATGTCATCTGACCACCGCAACAAAGGTCTAATTGTGGCGACTTGGGCCCTTGGCAAAGCTGGCTTCACCGAGTGTGCTTGGGAAGCCGCTGCCTACTGTCCTACGAAGAGCCCAGGCTGCGTTCAGGCCAGCTTGGCAGATCATGGGCTACGACCACTTCTCCCAGCTCCCTCCCTCTTCTTTTCTTAACTGAAGATTGGAATTTTAATTGCTCAGCCACAGTTTTTAATTCATGGTGCCCAGGAAGGGCACGGTTTATTAATTAGTTCAGATGCTCGGGCTCCCTGAGCTGGGCCTGGCTGCCTCTGATTGGTTTCAACAGCTCTTGGCCTGAGATTACTCTCGGGAAGCACAGGGAGGAGTAATTATGCAGACGTAGCTCTGCAGTGCTGCCAGGTTAAACCCTCTGTTATGAATACACATTATGGTGTCTTAAAAGGCGTTTGTTGAAATGCCATAGTTTAATAGTTCAGGCTTACAAAATCAAGTTCTCTTATGTTACAGGCAACCGCCTCTTAATTGAATGTTTTCTCCCAGTACAAGAAAAACATTGGCTTGTGTGTGTGTGTGTGTGTGTGTGTGTGTGTGTGTGTGTGCACGCGCGCCAGAATTGTGAAAGACAGCATTACTTCATGATGAAAGGGAAGGACCTGGCGGCCAGCCTTCCGGGACGAGGCTTGTCTCTCGCTCCTCCCACATCCCAGGGCTGGTTTATCCTGCAGCCAGCCTGGCTCGCCCCTGGGGGAGTTCCCTAGACGGGGATGGCAGCTGTATGAAGATGGCTTCTCTTCCTTGTCCCTTGGCAGGCCTGAGAGACACGTGGGCGTGTCTGGGAGGGCGTGGATGGGTGTGTGCCCGTGGGGATTGTGCCGGGCCCCTGCCTCTGCCTCTGCCTCTTGCCCTCTGCATCCCAAATGCCATTAACTGAGTGGCTCCGGCGACCATGCACTTCCATCGCGATGCTTCTGCTCTGAGGCAGACGGGCCGTGGGGCGAAGTTCATGGACTCAAGTAAGCCTCTGCCTTTCAGGTGTGCATGTCCAGTACTCTGAGGAGTACTAGAAGCGGACGAGCACAGCTGTACCCTGCGTCCCCGGCTGTGGGGTTCAAATGGGCCAGCATACAAGAGCACTTAGCGAAGAGCTTGGGGCCTGGTGATGTGTGTAGAGCTGACAGTGCCCACCCGCTCCCTTGTTGTGAAATCTAACTCCACAAGAAGTTAATTCTTTTATTAAGGTACATCCTTGTAGCAAAAACTGAGGCCGCTCCCTGCCCTCCGGACCTGCCCTGGAGCTCCAGCCAGAGCCAGGAGCCGCTCCTCCACAGCAGCAGCCTCCCTGTGCTGCTGGAGGGCAGGGGCTGTTCAGAGGAAAGGATCCATAGAACGATGAGCTAGCCACCCTTTTTCATCACCCTTCACAAGTTGCCCCATCTTGCTTCATTTTTCATATCTCTCAGTCTGTGCTATATTTTCCCTTGTTTTGCTTCTTTGTGCTCCCATTATCTATAATTTCATTTTATCTCTAATTCATTAATTTTTCTGATGTTACTGAAGTTTCCATTCTGTTCTTATTGTTGTTATTGCTACTAGACTTGGTGCTGTTCCTAATCTTTTAAGTCATTTTAAAAAATAATCTCTGCTTGATTCTCTCCAGTGTTCTTGCAGGCGGGTTCTTGTGCCAGCCCTTGCTCATGGGACCTCATCCCCATGTGCTCACCTTTCTCTTTTTTTACTTGCTAGCTCATTGCTTTTCAAAATGATTCAGAAGGATTCCTTGCTAGAAAGAAATTACCTTTTTCCAGAAAGGATTTGCAGTTGATTCCGTTAGGCTCCTGGGGACTTGGGACTTAAACCAGGCTTAGTATTTAATAGAACCGATCGTGTCATCCACTTACTTAGCTTCTCCCCATTAAGGCGTAAATTCTTTGAATTGGACATCATTTCTCATGAAAATCAACTGATGAATTTTGGCTGAAGTCATTAATTTTTAAGTTATCACCTGCACTTGTCACCTTATTTCCCATCTTTTTGGCCATCGTTCGATTGGAAGGGATCCTCTAGGTTAGCTCTGATTCCAGCTCAGCGCATTTTGCTCCGGTGCTGCCGGGGGTGGCTCTGAAAATCAACTGATGAATTTTGGCTGAAGTCATTAATTTTTAAGTTATCACCTGCACTTGTCACCTTATTTCCCATCTTTTTGGCCATCGTTAGATTGGAAGGGATCCTCTAGGTTAGCTCTGATTCCAGCTCAGCGCATTTTGCTCCGGTGCTGCTGGGGGTGGCTCCTTCCAGGCCAGCCCAGGGCCCCACCCTCAGGAAGTGGGTTCCAGGCTGATCCTCCCCCCCACACACTTCCTGCACTTCTGCCCTCAAGCCACCATCTCAAGATTCTTTCCACCCAAACTAATACTCAAGAGTGCTGCTTCAGCTGTGTCTGGCCAAACCCTCAGCGGCCCTGGAAATAGTGGAGCTGGGTCTAATGTCTTTTCCTTTAGTACCACCCAACCTCACTTCCCAGAACCTCTGTCTAAAGCTCACCTTGATTTTCCCACTCTTGCTCATGGACCACCATGAGTATCAGTACTTCAACAAAAAGGAAGCCCAGACAGGTTAGCTTATCACTTTCCATCCATCCTGAGTCTAAATGGCAGACCCAGATTTCATGAAAGGGTGTGGGCTCCAGTTAGTCAAATGCTAGCTCCACCACTCGCTGGCACAGTGGTTGTGTGCAGGTGTGTATGCTAATACTAACCCGACAGGGGTAATCCGTATCAAGCCACCAGCACTTACTAGAGTTAGAACAGTCATTCCTACAAAGTATTTCTTTCTGCATACTCTGAAAGGGAGAGGGAGGCATTGCTAATCTGTATTGGTTATAAATGCACGGACACCCAAGAAAAGACACTCTAGCCATTTCTTCTCTAGAGTGCATTTTCCTTATTAAACACAAAGCAGAACCTTAAGTAGAAGTGTTGAAACTTAAATATGGGAAGGCACTTGGAGAAACCTGCTTAGCACGGAAGGAGGAGTATGACAGATGCTCTGTTTGTACCCCACTTCCTAATGGGGGTCCTTTCCTCTTGTAATGGTTGATGCATCGTGTCAGTTTGAGAAGATTAGGTTAGCTAAGTGACTCAGCAGGGACCAGGGTCCTCACCGTGTAAACCTCCTGAGCCCAAGCAAGAGGAGGGCAGGGAGCAGGCGGGAGTGCTGGGTCTGCCCCCGGGTGGGAGCCTACCTGCAGGATGAGGGAGGAGAAGAGCGTCGCTGGGACAGCTGCTGCCCTCTGCCATGTGCCGCCCTGCCCTGGAGCCAGCTGATTATGGACTCCACAAACTGTGAGCTGACTAATCTTTTCCTTCCTTCATTTCGGGTGTTGGGCATTTTTCCTCAGTACTGATAGAGGAGTAAGCAGCAACCCCATGAAGTTGCACTCCTCTTTCATCCTCTAAGAGACAGAGTCAAATTTCATGAAAGAATATGATCTCTAGTTTAATCAAACTTTTACTCCATGTAAAAGTCTTCATTTCTACTTTTTGAAGTCCTGCCTACTTTTTATGATCAAATTCAAGCGCCATTCATTCCACGAAGCATCAGTCCTAAAAGGCTGATCCTGGACTACAGCCCAGAGAGTAGTAATGCAATCAAAAGAAAATCTTTAATCCATCGCTACTGATGCTTGGGCTTCCTGTGTATCAATAAGTATAATTCTCCAATAAAAGGCAGTGCTCTCGCTTCTATAAGAATGATTTTCATAGCAGCCGGGCGTGGTGGCGCATGCCTGTAATCCCAGCACTCGGGAGGCTGAGACAGGAGGATTGTTGTGAGTTCGAGACCAGCCTGAGCTACAAAGTGAGCTCGAGGCCAGCCTGAACTGCATAGTGAGACCCTGTCTCAAAAAGACAAAAAAATAAAAAAATAAAAATAAAAAAAATAAAAAAAAAAAAAAGAATGATTTTCATGATGACAAATTTCAGTAGCTTCAAAAGAGTTTTAGTTATTCTTCCTCTCCACAGCATCTATCTGCCTGCCGTGGTTTTCTGCATGTGTTCTTAGATATGTCTGTGTTCCTCTTTAAATGCAGTGCCCTGAAATTGTGATCTTCCCTGAAATGTGCATTTCATGAATAATCTTCCTGCTTCTATAAGTGCAGCCTGTTCTCACAGGTTCACAGCAGTGCAGTCCTCCGGGCGCTCTTCTATTCAGTTGAGACCCTGGCATCTTCTTTTAAATTTTGTGTTGGTTCTAAGTGACTTCTCTTCTGCCTCGCCTGAATACAGTGGTTCCTTTTTAAAATTTTTTTATTTTAATGAGAAAATAATAGCAGTGAAATAGTTTCAAAACAGGCTAGTAGGACAGTTACAATAATTAATACATTGCATATTGTTGTCTTTCTAGTGGTTATCAGAGGACAAGATGATATCCTATCTAAACAATATTAGTACAGGTCTTTCTTCTCATTGAACTAATAGAAGGTAGATGTTTTGTATGTACATATGTGTCTTCACTACAAAATGATCCTTTAAATCTCCCTTATTTGTTTTGTTTCATCAGAGATGGGTGTTCCATTGTTGTTAGAGAAGCTGTATTTAGAGAAGTACTTAAAGGACCTTTTCTCTTTCTTTCTTTCTTTCTTTCTTTCTTTCTTTCTTTCTTTCTTTCTTTCTTTCTTTCTTTCTTTCTTCTTTCTTTCTTTTTTGTGGAACCAGGGATTGAACTCAGATCCTTGCACTGGCCAGGAAAGCGCTTATTCCACTGAGCCATCTCCCTGGCCCCTAAAGGACCTTTTCATATTTGATGCCAATTCAAATATTGTACACACTTGAATTCAGCAAAATATACAGCGGTTTCTGCAATATGCGACTGAGCTCTGAGAGCCTGGCCCATCTGCGCGCCTCTGCGGCATTTTAGGGCTCATTACGGCCTTGCGCCCTGGATCCACTCTGGGCTCCTGGGTCTTTGCTTTCCATGGGCTGGTCCAAGGTGCTTTACTGCCACTGTACAATGTAGCTGTTCTGCTCTGTGCCACAGCTCACGTGTTCACCTCATGTTCCATCTGGGGGCTGGGGGTCTCTGTCACGCAGAGAGCAGCCCTCAGAGCAGAAACAGCTCTGAGTGGTTTTCGGCCGACACCCAGCAGCAGCTGGGTTGTAGGGAAGGGGTCAGGAAGGGACACCCTCAGGACCTGTGTCATCGGCGGCACGGGGACTCTTGGGTACAGTTCTTTTCTGTTGTCTCCCTCGCCCTGGCTCCGTGTCCTGGGCTGTGGAGGTACCGGTGTGTGGGAGGGAGTCAGCTGAGATCTGGAGGGGGTGCCATCTAGTCTGCGCTCACTCTGATCAACTGCCCTTTTTGGTGACATTTACTGGGTGAAACTCGGCCTCAGCTTCTGCAGAGCCCCAGTGAGGCCGACCAGGAGAAGGTTTGGCACATCCCTGCTGTAGATTCTAAGAATCCTGTGAACTCCAAACTGTCCAAGGACCAAGTGCTCTATTTGAAAATGTAAAAAGTTGACAAATTAATAGATAACTGATTAATACCAAGACAAACATATCAACGACCAGCCCTTTAGCCAGGTGTCATGTGGTAGCCTATCAGCCCAGCTCCAGTAGAAACAGGAAGGAGGATCACCCTCAGTTCAAGGCCAGCCTTGGCTATGTAGCGAGTTCAAGGCCAGCCTGAGCCATGCAGTGAGACCTTGTCTCGAAAACACCAAAAAAGAAAGAACAAACAAAAGAAAGATCATCAGACCTCAGTCTGCTTCATTTACATTCAGTTCTTGAGTTATTTTTATTCTTTTAAATTTTATAAAACATGTACATGTAGTAAAGCATGAAAATCCTATAAAAGGTAGACAAATTGGAAAGGATCTATTTCCTCATTAATTTGACCTTCTTTGCCACTCCCCAGAGCTAGCTTGCTCCTGTTTTCCTATCTAGATATCCAGAAATAATTGTTGATACAAATGTATATAAATGTATTGTTTTATGCAAAGATAGCACAGTAGGTAGACTTCTAAGTGTGTTGTCGCTAAAAACGATCTTGCAGTCATTTTTAGTGATGGGAGAGCTGTATGTGAATTCATTTAACCTGTCATTGCTTAGTTTTTATCTCTGACAGATAGATGATCTTGCCATTCCTGAATTTTGCCATAGAGTTTGTATTTTCTTGTGTGTACATCATTATATATCCTTACCCTGAGCACTGTTAAAACCATGTCCTGGCTTCTGAACAGGATGCAGGTGACCCTGAGTGTCTGTATGCCATGTCTCTGCCAGGTCCCTTGCATTTATAGTATATGATCTATCTTTTAGCCTGAGTTATGCTTGCCGGCTCTCTGCCCATTTGTCCTCAGCCTTCTTCTCAGCATGCAACTTAGAATCAGAAAAGATAGACACTGCCTTGTTGGAGAAAAGCTCAAAGTGATTCCCAAGGGTAGGACATTGTAACAGCAAGGACCAAGGTACACCCATATGTAACTGAAAGACTAAGACAATTATGTTTCAAGGAACAAAAAATTCTGACGCTTCCTTGAAATTTGAGAGATTCACTGCTAAGAACTTGTGCAGCTGAAGTATTTCTCAGGAACATGGGCTTTCGGAAGACTTAGTCTCTCTGTCTCTTCGTTTGCAGTGAAGTACATGCGAGAAGCCACGCCCTACGTGAAGAAAGGATCCCCAGTGTCCGAGATCGGGTGGGAGACGCCTCCTCCAGAGTCCCCTCGGCTGGGGGGCGGCTCCTCGGACCCTCAGGCATCCTCGCAGGCCTTCTCCTTCCATAGAGACCAGAAGAGCATCCCGCTGAAAATGTGCTATGTCACTCGGAGCTTGGCGCTGGCTGACCCAGAGAACAGGTGAGACAGCCCAGCACTACCCTCTTCTGGGGTCTTTACCCCGGAGATGGAGGGGCTTTGGCCAGGTTGTGCTCATAATCTGAAGCCACTCTGTGGTTCCTCAAGAGCAGCATGGAGGACACATTACAGACCATGACAGAGAGAGAGAGAGAGAGAGAGAGAGAGAGAGAGAGAGAGAGAGAGAGAGTATAAGTGTGCCTTTGTGTGCGTGTGAGTTGCATCTGCATCTCCCTCTCCTCCTCCTCCTTTCTTCCTCTTATCCCCACAAGGTATGTGTATACTGGGCCTGGCTTCTAGAATGTGGACGAGGAGCTGGCAGTAAGATTCCCAGTGTCTTTACTGGCTCTGCCATTGCCAGGTGATGTGACTGGGGTGGGGGTGCATTGCTCAAACTGCTGTGCCTCAGTTTTGTCACCCGCAGGATGGGACAGTGACTGAAGAGGGGTTGGAGGGTTTAGCAAGGTCAGCAGTGTGGTGTAGGTAACCCAGGGACATTTTCTGAGTGAGAGCCCAGGAATACTTGGGTCAGATGGTGATGAGTGAATCTGCCTGAGGGGCCCGGCGGTGTGCAACTCCAGAAGCCTGGAGCTGCTTTCTAGCTAAGCCTCTCTATGCTCAAAAGAGAGAGGCAGGCGCTTTGGACCCTAGCCTGGGGCGCTGTTGCCCCAAGTCTCCCTGCTACAGGACAAATGTCATCCAAACCCTGGCAATTAGATGGGATCCAGCCAAGAGCAAGTAAATGCTTGGGGTCCCTTTTTGCCCAAAATACCAGACTTTAACTCATCAGAACAGAAAATATCTGTGTTGGAAGAAAATAAGAGACACAGAGAGAGAAATGAGCCCACATGGGCCTCCTGGTGACCTTTGTCTCCACAGTAAAGTGCTAAAAATAAGAGCAGCTCTTCTGGGCCTTATTTATAACAGTGGGGACAGCTGCACCCCGCCCGAAGAGGAGGCATTTGGCTGGGCTCCGAGGTGCTGAGGGGGGAAGGCCAAAAGAACAAGGGCGGGGGA
>PVKA01022515.1:21856-37099 GCA_004027165.1 Ctenomys sociabilis | reverse complement strand
TCTTTGATATAATTCAGCTATAAAAAAAACCTGTAAATATAATTTCATGTATGCACCTTGTACAGTACCAAAACGTTATGAAAACAGTTTGCAATGTATTAATTCATCGACTCTGTATGGTTAAGGTGTCTTGAAACTGTCTGATTGACATTTGTATTTTAATAAAATAAAAATAAATGGAAAAAAAAAGAAAAAAAAATTTTAATTTTCACATGCCTTTCCATTTACCTGTCACATTTTCTCTTAGTTTTATTTCTTCTGAGTTTAAAGCCATTAATGAAAAATATATAAACTTTAATAAAATATTTTATTCTATATCCAAAACTATGGTTCAGTTTGGGGCATGTTTTTACCCATTTTCCCTGGAATAGACATCCCCAAATCTCCTATGAAACATGTTAGCTGACTTTTCTTATCAAATACTTGGTTAAAATAGACAAAATCCTTTCTTTCCTCTCATATCATATTTCTTCCCAAAAGGGATAAAGACTCCATAGTTCAGGGATACAAGCAGACTCGAGTTTATAACAGCACAGCTCATATCAGCTAATACTTGGAAGTAATGCGTTTTTCCAATAAACAAGCAAATAGATGATGGTATGCGTGCACAGCAGAGTACAGCTGAGTCATAAGCAAGGGTAACTTTGGATTATTTGCAGGATGATGAATAGGTGTTGAGATCATAATGCTAAGTGAAATAAATAGCACAGTCTACATACTGCACGGTTTCTCTCGTACAAGCAACCTGAAGTATAGAGAACTTAAAAAGCCAGGTAAAAGACAGGTGATGTGAGACAGGGAGATAGACTCTGTGCAGGTGTGAAGCAGTCTGGCGGTGTCAGAAGACAGAGGGGAGCCCAGGGGCACAGGAGGCGCGGATCAAGGTGCAACATGTGTATGTAGCAGCTCTTAAGAATGAACGCATTTGTTATATGTCACACAGATATACTAAAAGAAAAATATTTTTAAATTAAAAAAATGAAGTAAAATCTCATATTGATTTGAAAACTCACTTGCATATAGAAACAAAATATAGTCATTTTCATTGTGTCTAACCAGCTTTAAAACATTAGTATAAATAAAAGCTGATCAATTTTTTAAAAAACTTGTATTTAGGTAAGCTTATGCATTGTTTGCAAACAATGTCTATCACGGTTTAAAAGAAAGGAATATCTGAAAGAAAATAGGAAAGAAAAACATCTGTAAGACTGACTACATAGTAAGTACAGCAGGTTTCACTACCTGTTCTGATCTGACACATTTATTTTCAGGTGATTTATCTGACAAAAGTTTCAAAAATACTGCTATAATAAATTGTGTAAGTCAAGATCTTTTGGATGCCTCGCCGTTGAAAGACTGAAGAAGTGAGGTTCTTCATGCATACGCCCTATTTATTTTAGAATATATCTCTTTGACTATGAAATACAGTTTTTAGGTCAAAATCTCAGGTAGAAATTTGGTTAGTGAAGCAGGAAATCCACATGAAGATCTCACATTTTGGTGCTTTCATATATCAGAAGATTATTCTGTTAGTTCACATTTTTGTAAAAATGTAATTTCCTTATAAATATGCAAACCAGTATTATGATCAACCACACAGGATTGACAAAGGGAAAAAAAACTGAAACATAGCTTAAACATTCGGTATCAAATCATTTTAAGTTTATATTACTATACATATTCTTGTCTAGAGTTATAGTTGGAAGCAAAAGTTTTGTGTCTTTAATGAAGGTTGCTGAGAATATTAATAGTTCTAAGGTTTTTCCAAAAGCAACGTCAATTGTGTCAAAGTTTGTTATCAGAAATACACTATAGATCTGGTGACTTCAAGCCTAATTAACTAACAAAACTCTCATAAGTGTTTGCCTCAGGCCCCCATTCTAGTACTTCATCAAAAGACCCTAAAGCCTTTTCTTGGTACAAATTAATTTTTTTCTGATAAACATAGCTGCATGAGCATACTTTCCATGTTAACGCTTCCTGTGAAATTATGTGTAGATTTTGATTAGCTTTAAAACAGTCACATTAATTTTATTGGACATAACAGGGGCTTTTTTATAAGGATTAAAATAAAAGACACACAGATTCTTGATGACTCATGCCTGTGATCCCAGCACTTAGGAGGCCGAGGCAGGAGGATCACCTCAAGTTTGAGACCAGCCTGGGCTACAGAGCACATTCAAAGCCAGAATGAATGGCACAGTGAGATCCAGTCTTGAAAAGCAAACCAACAACAAGTACAACCAAAAAGAAGACACCAGTCAACTGATCAACAAAATAAATGCAAACTTTAAGCATCTGACCATTTAGCTATTTGGAACTTTTAAGTCTCATGAATCTTAAAGACAACATAATGCATTGGTTTGGCCATCATGCGATCACATATAGCCTGAACATAAGGAAGAGCACGCGTGCCTAGGAGTTGGGGTCCCTGGCAAGCTGCAGCCTGTGTTTCCCAGCTGTGCCTCCACCTCACCACCCGGTGAGCCACCCCCTGTCATCTCCTGTGTTGCTGAGAGCCTGCCTGTGCTGGGCCACCTCGGTGCATTTGCGTGCGCGCTCAGTAGGGACGCATCACTCCAGCTACACTCTGGCTGTCCACAACATCAATGTCACGGAGGTTCAGGGCTCCCACAGTTGTTCCTATTGGATCGGCCAACCCACGGGTGTCAAGCTGTCATGGCCAGACTTGTTTTCTGTCTGTTCACTCATTCAACAATACAAGATCAAAGATGCATTTAACCCCTGATTCAAGGATGTACAAACATATGTTGGTGCCATGATAGCTGTCCAGCAGATGGTTATATACAGTAGAAGTAATTGGGAAAACATAGCTTGGAAGATAAAGCACACTTCCTTCACATGGAATAAACTTTCCAAGTCACTGCCCTCTATGTCCTCGGTCCCTTGCAGGTCACAGCCCCTCCCACAAGGTAAATGAAGCTGAATGCTTCCCAGTGCATCCTTCCATTTACAGAATTTCATACTCCATCGTTAATTCTACTGGGAATATTTTCCACCTTATAATCTCATGTCAGATATTACTCATCTTTCAAAGTTCAGAAGAAATTTATGTTATTTTTTAAATACCTTCGTGGCCCAAGGAAAATCATCACTCTCACTCTTCATTCTATAGTCCTGTAATGTATTTTGTCATTTTATATCTAGTTAGCACCTATACTGCATGTGTGTGTGTGTGTCCTCTCCTCTTCCCTGACATGTGAGTAGTACAAAAATGAAAATTGTGTTTTCCCCTTGCCTGTATCCAAGGTATGCAAGGGATCTACATATGCCATACTCGTTAAATGAAAACTTTAATTATGGCCAAGTCTTCTTAGTCCCCACCCCAGAATACATGCTTTTCTTAGATACCTTTACTGTTTTTCTAGTTTTGAAATTCATAGAATAAAGAAAAAAAATCCTAAATCCCTTAGTATCTGTGATACAGATAAAATTTATGTGCGGTTCTAATATTTGTGAACAGCAGTCTTACAAAGCTGACAAAGATGAGGGACAGCAACCGTTTGTTTATCATATGCCACCTGGGATGCTTTGCATATCAATCAGTAACCAGAAAATGCTGTTTGAAATGTGGGTAAAGTTTACACCCACTTGAGAAATCAAGTATAAAACTGTACTACAGAAGTTAAAATAAAACAGACTATTGATAAATATAATTTTAGAATTTTATAGATCAATAGCAGATTTTCAATGTGATATTTCCACTTCTTTTGGTATTTTATTGCAGTTCAGAGAATGATATTTAACAAACCAGAACAAAAAGTTATGAATTATTTTTGAGAGTTCAAGATGGCACAGAAGCTTCCTGTTTAGTTGAAAACACCTATCTGCTTCACTCTGGGAGAAAGAATTTGAATGGGCCAGTTAAATGCAAACCCCATTAACCAGGGATTTTTTATTTAACATTTTTCTTACTTAGTGAAAATTCTCATTAATCATGTGCTAGCTTAAAGCTATTTATGGAGCATCTCACTTATTCGTATGGCAAAAATTATTAAATTGTTTCACCAATTCATAAATGCCAGATCCACTCCAAACTCCCATTGTAGTGACTATAATAGTTTTGGTGAAAATTAATTTATAGAACTTTAGTCTCATTTCCAGGAAATAATAATAAAAAATTTACATAATACCTCTAAGAGAGAACTATTCTCATTTCCTGATATTTGTTTTTATTGATTTTCTTGTTAGGAGTTAAATTGTTTCCCCTTTGTTAACATAAGACACACCCAGTCACACACAGAGAACACAAGGAGAATGTCAGCTGACAAAATAGGCAGTTGTGGAAGTATCTCCAAACTAAGGAACAGTAAATATCACTGGACACCAACAGAAGCTAGGGAGCTACAGGAAGACTCTTCCGTTCAGCGAGCAGCGCTGGTGAACCTATAGCGTGCGTGGTTTTTCTAAACTAAAACCTCAATATTCAGATTTAATTGCAGTGTAGGTGCTTTGTGGTAAGTCAGTGGGTTTTGGGTTGCAGCGTGGGTGTTCGGTCTCTAGAATTTTCATCATTCCAGTGTTAACAGCCTTGAAGTTATTGTGGCTGGATTGAAGTGATGATTCAAAAGTTTCGGGTTTCAGGACCATGAGAAAATTTTCTGGTTAAGACACGCAGTTAACAGTCATTTTTCACATCAGCCCAGCCAAACTAATATAGTACCTGTGGTTCAGCTCTAAATGTATTGATTGTTGTTTCCAATTTCTTAAGAATATTCCATAGGCAATTTTTGTTCTTATTTTTCAATGTTTTATTTTTTTAAGAATACAATTAAAAAAAAACATTGGAAACAATGCAAAAGTTCACTAAACAAAGTAATACGAGTTCAACAATGGTTGCTGTGTTGTATGAGTTCTCTGCTGGTCTATTTAAAGCAGCGGTTAATGCTTAAATTTCTTTATTCTTTTTAATTGCTTAAACTTTTTGTTGTTTTTTAAAATCAAGTTTGCACATTTATATGTGCATAGGCAATTTTAATCAGTAGGTGAATTGGGTTCAATTCTCTTTTACCATTAGTGATTTACTGGCAAGTAAAGTTCTTTGTCTTAAATATCCCACATATCCTACTTTCAAATTGTCGGTGAATAATGTGGGTTTCATGGCACATAAATTTTAAAGTTTACCTCTGAAATACCCCACCGTCATCAAATTGCATTCCTAATCAGTTTCTGCATCCCGTTCTAGCCTGGCTCCCCACCTACCAAGTTCCTCCCCGCCAACTCCTGCTTTCATCAGCACCTCCCTGTCCCACGCTGGGGCGCCAGGCTTCCACCTTCTCTTCCGTCTCACTCCTTGCAGTGTCTAGCTCTGCTCACGTGCAGCTTCTTGTTGCCGCACATTCCACGTCTGCTGTGTAATCATGAGTACACTCAGCACAGCACATTTAAAATAGGAACAAAAGTGAACAGAGTCCACATAAGAGATAGAGTGGAATCTTTAAATAGATAATGGACTTAAAAGTCATCTGAATTACTTATGATAGTTTTAGTTAACAACCAATAGAATATCAATATATTCTCAGACAAGTATTCTCACTGATGTGATAGAAATCCGTATAACACTGAAAGCTAGAAACACTCAAAAACTAACCTAGTGGATCATGTAAGTGGATAGTTAGGTGATTTTAATCTGGTGATCAATGCAGTTAAATTCCATACAATAACTACTAACTCATTAATACTCATATGCATGATTCTATCATGGTAAGTTTGTGCCCCCATCTGCAGATAGGTAAGTAAGCCTGTTGCCAATTGATGCTTCCCTGGAAATTACCTGTCTGTATCTCTGTCAATCACAGTTGAAAAAAAGGCTAATTTATTCATATGACATTCACATTTATTTATCTTAGTTAGAATTTAGCTTCTTAAAGTATTTGCTGAACATTCATAATTATGTTCTTTATTTGATCGTACTTTAATTGAGTTGTTTATTTTTAACAGTATCTTATGATCTAAATTTTTAGACCAAGATCCTTACTCTGCGATCATTACTTGGAGAACTAAATCTCAATAATCTTATCTTAAAATGGGTGTAATGAGAAAATGCACCCATCAAGGTTGGATGCTATGAATAGAAAAATATTTGAAAACATTACATGTTGCAAGGTAGATCCTTAACTATCATAAAAACTTCAGGTTCAGTGAAAAAGAGCAGATGCAATGAATAAAGCATATATTATGAAAAATTAATTTATTATAATCATTCACTAATGGAAAGAGCATTAACTCCAGAAAGTAAGAATTCTGCCTGGAAAAGTACCATTTCTATTTTGGTTGCATTTGGGCTTTTATTTCATCTTAGTGAATAACAACCCCTGTCTGCTCTGGCTCACTTACTGTCCATTTACAGTGTCGCTTGTCTCATATGCTCCTGTAAATCATTAACTGCATAGTGTTCAGATTCTTCTCTTTGATATTTTTCAAAGCCATTCCATCATTTCACCTCCTGGTAACTTTTACTATTCTACCCCAGAACCTTACAATTTCCTGAATAATCTTTCTGATTTCCTTCTATTTCATCCATCTGATTTACTGCCATTTCATCAATCAATAGTTTATTTCGCTATATCACTTCAATAACAACATATTTCAAACTCTTTGTGACAGTTTGGAATCTTCTTGCATTTATTTTAAGATGGTTACAGAGCAAGTTGTGCCCAAACTGTATCTTATACATTTCAACGAGATTTTTTCCTCTAAATTAAATTATTAATTTTGTGTCAAAAAAAAAAAGCTAATCTAACTTTAATAGTAAGTTTTTATGCTGCTTCATCTAGGTGAAATTATTTTTCTTTTATCATTTTATAGTATATTTCTTTTTTGTGCATTTGGTTGTTACAGGGTCTCACTACACAGCTCAGACTCATAGTGATCCTCCTGCTTTCAGCTTCCCCAGTTCTGCGGTTACAGGCATACACCAGCACTCTGGGAATCTAGTTGCTCAGCCTGCTTTGAAGGCTGGGCTGGTGTGGCATGTGGTTCCAGGGATCGAACCATGGTTCCTGCACTTGCCAAAGCAGGCACTTCAGTCTTCTGAACTATCTTTCCAGCCTGCATATTCTTTGTATTGTATTTACCTTTATACAGTTTCTAATACACAATAATAGTCCTTGGAATAAATGTTTTGTCTTATTCATGGCGATTTCCCAAATGGCTAGCATGATATCTCAAATCTATTAGGTTTCTAGTCATTCAGAGTGAGTACTCCATTATTGCTTTTCAGAACATGTTAATATGTATTTGCCTCCTATTCAAAATTTTATGATTTATGTGCCTCTGTCACTTTCTTTTAAAGATTTATATATTCTAATTCCTCAGAGTAAAATGAGTTAGGCTAACATTATATTCTTGATTTATGTTTTCAGCATTTGTCTATTAAATTCTCTGAGATCTAAGAGAAACATGATCTTTAAGAAAGCAGATATTGGAGGCTGGTAGATCAGCAATCCAAGCACTATCCGGGCAAGTGCAAGGACCCAGAATCCTTCAGACCACTTGCTGTACTGGCCTTACTCCAGCTGTGCTTTGCTGGCCACCAAAACTGGGCATGGTGTCACATACCTGTAATCCCAGCTCTGAGGAAGCTGAGACAGGAGAATCACTGCCAGTCAGAGCGCATAGGAGACCCTGTGCCAAATAAATAAATAAACAAATAAATTATTTTTTAAAAAGCAGATATTAGAATAGAAACTATGCTGGTAATGGTTGTGAGTTGATGTGTTTACTACAATTAAAATCAAGAAAAGGAGAAGGAAGGAAAGAAGGAAGAAAAAGTGGAAGAGGAAGAGAAGGAGGAAGAGAAGAAATGTGTGCTCTTTCTAACCATATACCTATTTACAACAATTAGAATATGAAGTGAGAATGCTAGGCATACTGTAAGCTACTTTCTTTTCTGGTGAACTGAACTGGCTTAACAGAATCAACTTTTGACTCTCTTTTATCATGGATTAAAAATGCATATGCCTCTGTCGTAGTCATTTTGCCGTTGCTGGGATAAAATACCTAACGCCTGCAATTGAAAGGAAAAGCTATTTATTTTGGCTCATGGTCTTAGAGGGTTCCGTCCATGGTTGCCTGACTCTGAGGCAGAAGCAGCACAGCAGAGGGCAGTGGCAAGAGAAGGTGCTCAAACTCTGGCAGCAGGAAGCAGAAAGGGAAGTAAGAATCTGGGCACAACTGTCACCCTCCCTAGTATCTCCCCACTGACCTACCTCCAGAAAGGCCCATTTACCAGCAACACATGCTGCTGCTGAACTCATTGCTGCATGTAGCTTCCTCAACAGCCAATCACCTTCCAAACACACAAGATTTTTCTGGGACTTTAATAGCTGCATTATGATATCCTACTCCCAGCTCATGAAAGGCTCATGTGCATCACGTTATAGAAACTCACTTAGTCCACCTCTGAGAGTTGCAAAAGAATTAACACTTACTGAAATTACCGAAAAGTCCAAATGTGAAGTATCCTCTAAGATAAAAATAAAACTCCAAAATGTGAGTTCCTGGAAAAGTAAAAAAGAAAGACGAATACTTATAAGATGCCACAAGGTAAACAATCCAATTCCAAAAGAAAGACGAAGGCAATAGAGATGAGTAAGGCAAAAGCAAGACTGAAACTCCTCAGGGAAACTATTCAGTCTTGTAGCTTCATATCCACTGAATTGTGTTATGGTAAGATATGAGTTCCTAAGGACTTGAACAGGCTGAGGGCAGTACACATGGCTTCTCTTGGGAAACCTCTCTTTGAGGGTGACCAAATAGCCCAGCAGATTAAAGCAGCTGCAAGCAGATGCAAAGGCCAGGGGCTTAATCCCCGGGCCTACCATGCTGGCCTCTTCCCCAGGGCATGCTGAGCCAGCAATTGAGACTGGGCTTGGTGGTGCGCACCTGTAATCCCTTCTCTTGGGAGGCTGTAAATAGGCAGACCACTACAAGTCTGATTTAGTAATGAGACCCTGAATACCTTGTAGAGCCTTCCCTGGAAGGAAGGAAGGAAGGAAGGAAGGAAGGAAGGAAGGAAGGAAGGAAGGAAGGAAGGAAGGGAGAAAGAGAAAGAAAGAGGAAAGAAAGAAAGAAAGAAAGAAAGAAAGAAAGAAAGAAAGAAAGAAAGAAAGAAAGAAAGAAAGAAAGAAAGAAAGGAAAGAAGGAGGGAAGGAAGGAAGGAAGGAAGGAAGGAAGGAAGGAAGGAAGGAAGGAAGGAAGGAAGGAAGGAAGGAAGGAAGGAAGGAAGCTCTCCTCCCCAGCTTTGGTCTCACAGCTTCACACGCTGTCTTCGCACCTTCTTGTGGAATATGGGAGGAAACCTCTATGACTTCAACCTTAAACGCTTGAATTCTGCATGCTTGAACCAAGAACCACGTGGATGATACTAAGGCATCTCGTCATGTCCAGCAGTGTCTGGGCCCTCTTGGAACAAGGGCATAGCAGCCTTCGAGTACCTGGGCAGTGGACAAACTAAAGAGAGCTCTGTGGATCCATTATTCAACTGGCCATGTGGAGCAGATGGAGAGGGGACCCCTGTTCTAATGAATACCTTTGGGCCTTGGGTGGGAAAACCTCACTGAGCATTGAAGGACCTTAAAAGATACCTTTTTTGTTGTCCTGCTGCAAAGCACATGATTTCTTTTCAATGCTCATCACTCCTGAGCTTTTTTGCAGCCAAACTCACCTCAGCTCCAGCTTTGCAGATACTTTCTCAAACAGGTACTTACTTTCACCAGTAATAATTTTTTCAAATTATTTAGTTCTGGTTTTCGGTCTTGAGTCTCACCGCATATCTACAACCTTCTCCTTTGCTTTCTTCTCAGCTTTTGTTTCAACAGCTGTGTACTTTGTCTTGTACAAAGCCTTTCTGGAATACACAGCAGATCGGGTGTATCCACCAATTCCTCTAACCAGGACAGGATTTCTGCTGCAGTGGGGTTGCCCCTTCTTAGACTTCTTTTGCCTTCACCTTACCCTTCTTACCAGTGCCACTGGCAGCAGCCTTCTCGGCTTCAAGTTTCTTGTCTTTGCTGTCTATCTTCTCAGTGTTTTCACCCACCATCTTGAAAGATGGGAAAGAGAACTAAGTTTCAAATCTAATATTTCTTATCATTATTTTTCTTCAGTTTTAAACATTCAATTTCTATGTAAAAGTTATATAATATAATTTAATGTATATATGAAGCATAAAATAAAAATTAAAAATGTATAACTATTGATGATGAATACATTAATTTGTTCTACTATTATTCAATTTGATATTGTGCTCTTTTTAATAAAATACTATCTAATAACTTCTGTTTAATTTTATCTCATTACTATATTTGTTAAATAGTTTGAGGGTAACAATTTGAAATTCTAAACTATTGCTATTAATAAATGCATGTGCAAGTTCTAAATATAGATATTTCTATTAATATTTTTTCTGCATGCAAAACACTTTCTATTTCAGTATGAAAACTCAAAGCATGGCAGAATCAGGCTTCAAAAGTAAACAGACTTGGTGTTCATTCTGGATTTTCTTTCCACTTTTGAGAATACTTCACGAATGATGTCCTATTTGCTGAAGTCCAAACAGTATTAGAAATTCTTGCAACTAAAAACACAAAAAGAAAGTATTGCAACTGAATGTTTTGCATCCTATTTCCTCAAATGTCAAATAATTTATTCTTTCATACTATTTTCCCTCTCTCCTTTTCTGTGCATGAAAGTACATGCACTATTTGAAATACCACAATCTTTTTCTTTCTTAATTCTTAAGAACCGAAAGATTCCACTTTCTGAGACCTGGAAATATACATGGCATAGAAAGTGCTGTCACTAGGGTTTTGCCTCTCAAATGCAGCCCAATGCAGTCTTGTCATCCAGTATGACTTCCAAATTTCCAAATTCTTATGAATTAATGGTCTTTATAACTTCTCAGGGATCTGAACTATAATTCATATTTTGCCCTTCCTTAATTTCTGATCTAAAAATTGTACAAGTGGAAGATTTTATGTCGGAAGATTCCTTGGATTCTACATAATCATTCTAGCAAAAAATGTCTTTTAGAGGATTATGGGCCACTTCAGATGTTAGCTGTAGCTACTGATATTTTGTCTTTGAAAAAGAAAGCAGTTCTGATTGAATTTTAGGCATGATTATATAGATAAAAGAGAGTATTAACAATCACCTCGGCCACTGGATACTGTAACTGACCAGGTATTTATTCTATCAATCTGACACAAATTAGAACTCTGATTTTCTTAGTATTGTTTAGCCTCTTTGGTATCAGAACTTATCCTGCAAAACTTTAAGGTATAATATTCACACAGCATTTTATAATAGCTTCCTGTCACTTGATTATAGTGGTCTCTTTCATCAATTATTCTTGTCTACAATGTTTCTTTCAAAGGGTAATTCCCAGAAGTAAAAGCAGTAATACAATAAATCTGTAAAAGTTTCTTGGATTTAGTAAACTTTAGCTGATTCAAGGGAAAAAAAAATAGATGAAAGGATACAAGGTACCTACAAGCGTCACTGGTTTCAGAAAATGAAAAGAAGACTTAATAGCATGTTTTGGGTGGTTTTTACTAGAATGACCTAGCTCCAGTTAATTTCTGTTCTTGAGTCACTGGGCTCAAGTATTCAGTATCAATTCTGATGACCCTTTTTGCACTCATTTGCTAATCAAATGAGTAGGTAAGAATTATGTAGAATGTAAGTCAAGAATTATGTAGAACTTGTCACAGAGATCATTTGTAAAAGGACTGAACTATGAAAACCCCCCAATATGGTGCATTACACCCCAAATCCTCCAGCATTTTTGCATATGACCAGGCTCTAAATCAGCCTAGCCCAATAATTTTCAAGAAGAGGTTTAATTAATAGGCATAATTAACAACTTTCAAAAAGAGGTGTAGGAGAATACTGATTAATAGCAGAATACTAATTTTACTTCAGGTAAAAGCCGTGTGGTCTAATGCTTTAATGTTTGGGCAAGTTTTCTCCCCTCTTGACCTTATGTCAGCTTTTTGTTATTAAGACTATTGAAAAAAGATAAATATACTATCAAGTAAAAGTATGTGTGTATACCTATGCACATACAGACATACTTATAAATTGATTACACTGTTAGTGGGGAATGTGATTTCATTATTCTCCGCACTTTGATGTATTTCCTAAGCCTTTCCCAGTGAACATGCATTTTAAAATTTTCATGCTTTGTGCAATAGTAAAGAATTGCATAAACTAGTTTTTGTGTGTGTTCATATGTATACTTTTATGCATGAACAGTCTTCCAAGAGATGTTAAAAAGCATAAAATAATATAGGCTTCATATTCTTGTACTTTATTGGAGTTTTGTAATTATGATAACACATAAAGGGCTTTACATATCTCTCACTCCATACTTTGTAAATCAGAAAATCTTAATATAATTTTATTTCATTTTACAGTTTTTAATGAATGTAACTTTAGCCCAGTTATGTCATCTTTTTTAGGTTTCAGTTTTCCCAGAAGCGACAAGATGAGATCGATGTCTTTGATTTAAATAATAAAAGTGCAAATTTAATCATATGGATTTAGGTTGAGCTTTTAATTATTGAAATTCAGCTATATGATTGTTCCTTCTGCATCTTAATTTTCCACAAATATGGAGCAGAAGTGACACTACTAGTGCAAATCTTAGTGTTTTGGGTGATTAAATGAGATAACTACATACAAATCTTAACACTGGACCCAGCACACAAATCTCATCACCTGGTGACTATTACCACTACTACTGATTCTAAATAGAAACCTAAGAGTTGAATAAACTCTTAGCACAGTGGGCAATGCTCTGAGTAATTATTAGATTTTACTGTTGATGTGGTGGTGCAGAGAGGGAGAAAAAGGTAATAATAGGTCACCATTTATTGAGATAATTCAGGTTGAATTTTGCAGTCATGCTATCTCTCATAGAACTTAGGAGACAAAGACACGTGCAGGGCCACAGTGGAACACATGGCAAACTCTTACTTTTTGACAGGACTTGTCTTGGTCCACCTCTGCGTGAACGTTCCCGGGCCTTCAGGCCAGGCTCCCATCAGGGTGCGCGTGTTTCACAGCAGGTGTTAACCTCCCTTCTGCTTCACCAACATGAAGCATATGGCCACGCTCAGGCCGCCAGCACCAGGGCTGCGTTCCAAGTACTTGCTAGGGAACGCGACCTCGACAGCTCTGACTGATAGATGCTGCATGCAAGGAACTTCAAGCTTGATTCTTTCCTATCATGTATTTAAATTTCTCCCTAGGTAAATTCAACAAGCTGATGTTTCAAACTTTACCACAGAATTTTACTTACCCCCCACATCTTTTCCACCTTCTGTACAAATACCTTTGGTTTTTAATCAATTGAGTTGGGAGTTCTTAAAACATCTTCCTGTATTCTACAATTACTGATGAAAGTGATGTGAATGAATAACAAATTAAAAATTTAAAATCATTCAACTACACTGAATATCTTCTCAAAATGTATGTTTTATGATAACACTTTAATTTGCCTGATAACTATAATATCTCTATTTGGTTTTGACCTTCTTCTGTTACCCTTTCATTTTGACCTTTGTCTAATTTTCTCATACTTAATTATTTTTGTTTAATAGTTGGTATTATGTGTCAGAGATTTGGCTCCATCTTGGATAATCTCTTTAAACCATTTTCACTGTGGGACTTCCTCTTGTTCCTGACCTTTATCCAGTTAGAAATTGAAATGATTTAAAGTTCAGCCTTGGTTTTTATGAGGGCTGTTCCACTTTCTCTTCTACTTGTCAGCTAAAAAATGAGAATAAAATAATCTGAGATCCACAGGTCATTGCATGTGGATATTTCCTGCTTTATATTCATGATCACATTTCTTCTCCCTTTTTGACAATATTTTGTGAAAATTCAGCAAATATATGTTGACATAATCCCTACTTGTCAGCTGTTAGCATCTTAGAAGCTGCTCAGTGCCTCTATGAGGTTCATACTTTAAATGTTTTAAGGTCATATGAAAGTTTTGATTCTAGGGTGGGAGAAATGGCTCAGTGGAATAAGCACCTCCCTGGCAAGCACAAGGGCCTGAGTTCAATCTCCAGTTCCACCAAAAAAAAGAGAAAGTTTTGATTATAATAATTACAAAGATTACAATGTGAGTGTCACTGGGAGTTATCAATGTTGTTAATGTTCTGAAAGATGGGACATGGAGAAAAGCTGAGAATGTGCCTCATTGTACATCCCTGGGTGTTCAGGAGGCCCTGGATTCATCACCAGAAGACAATCAATCACTCAATCACCCACCCAGTCCATGTGTGATATCCGTGTTAGATAGGCATGTGTGCAAAGAGATTTTGAAACTCTTTGATTTGCATTCAGAATTGAAACAACATTGAGTCTAAGAAGGAAGATGCAGTGGGCAAGTGGACTTTAAAGGAGGATAAAAAGGACCTTGTATGGGCAGAAATATTTTGAAGATTTAAAGTAGCAGTAGGATTTCCACAACAACTCATGTGAAATGTAGAGACATTCCAGGTAGAGGAAATTTCTAGAGGTGTAGAGCAATCACAGGATAGGACATTTTTAGAAATTGCAAGTACACAATCTCTGGGGCTGGGGAGATAGTGCTGTAGAATAAGTGCTTACCTGGCATGTGCAAGGGCCTGAGTTCAATCCCCAGTTCCACAAAAAAAAAAAAAAAAAAAAAAAAGCACACAATCCCTGTGTTCACGTGTGTGTATGGAAATGTTGCTGGTCTGGATGTGATTTTCTAGGAGTTGAATGAGACATGACAACAGCAGAGATACACAGCCCATGTAAAAGATGAAACATGCTGCAAGTTGTCTGAAGTGTCTGGCTAAAATCTTCAAACTTTAAGTCATGGCCATCCTGGCAGATATGGAAAGCAATTAACGTAAAATAAATTTTTAGAAATACAATTTTTCTATGATGAGATAAGTTGAGAATTGCTCTTAAACTCTTGCAATGTTCTTTACCAAACATTCTTGTGGAACCCTAACAATGATGAATGGTACCTTTCACAGCCGTTTTAGACAGTTTAATGACATGATTTGTATCTCTCTTTGTTTCCATCATTTCCATTTCACCCAGCAGAACTTTGGTGTGTGTGTGTGTGTGTGTGTGTGTGTGTATGTGTGTGTGTGTGTGTGTGTGTGTGTGTGAGAGAGAGAGAGAGAGAGAGAGAGAGAAAGCAACAGTTCTCTTAACTTTTGCTCACTTTTC
>PVKA01022515.1:0-21756 GCA_004027165.1 Ctenomys sociabilis | reverse complement strand
ATGTGCCGGACCCTGGGGAACAATGAGACTGTAATTGAGACTGGGGGTGGTGGCACATGCTTGTAATCTGAGCTCTTGGGAGGCTGAACACAGGGGATCGCTACAAGTTGGATCTATGCAATCTATGCAGTGAGACCCTGTAGAGCCTGTAGACCATGGATTAAATACAAAATAAATTAATTAACAAATTACAATTCTTCTCTGTATTATGTAAGGGCACTAGTGTGTGGTACTTTTGAAGCAATTAACTATCAATTGTCATTTATATATGAGTTCTATCATAATACACAACCAAATAATTCAGTGGCTAAGTAATACCAGTTTATTGTATTCAAATATGTTTATTCAATGTGGGAATCCCACAACACATGCAGTCAGCTCTACAAAGACCAGAACCAGATGAGGGATTGCCATTAGCAGCTGAGGCAAGCACAATTTTTACAGTTTCACTCACCAAAAACAATTTGTGCAGTTTATAAATCTGGGATACTTCTCTCCTTCTCTCACTACTCCACTATGTATTTGTTTATTATCAGTTTGTTGTACAAGAGAACATTATGTTCTTTGCACTCTTTTACTTAAGAAATCTTGAGCTATTTCATGCAGTATATTCTGTTGCTATCATTTTGTATCCTGAAACTCACATGTCGAGCGGGAGACCCTTCAATCCAGCTCTTGTGTCCTCTAGAGAGTGTGCATCATTCTTCTGGCTTTTTATAGTTAATAGTTGGGGACGCTGTTTCAAGAGGATGCAAACCCCTAAGAATCACAGCCCTACCTCAGAAATTTGCTTACTTTCAGCTAGTTTAGAAACAAAAACTCAGTGTGAGTGCTAAATATGCTCACTGCTACTGTAATGTCATTGAGATTTAGATGTCTTGAGGTGAATAAAACAAGAAATCTGTATATCGTGCATGTGTGTGTGTGTGTGTGTATGTGTGTGTACACATGTGTGTGTGGTGCATATTACTTTGTCCATGCACATGGATGTGCTTGTGGTATGTATGAATTTGTAACACCTCTCTCTCTCTCTCTCTCTCTCTCTCTCTCAAGATATGGCCCCCATTGTAGATGACATTTTTAACTCTTCAATTCCAAAGTTCTAATAATTTCAAAACATCTGTCACTCAACCTCTGGCCTCCAATAGCCTATGTTTGTACTATTGCATCAGTTGTCCCCAGAAATAGAACCCAGAGTTCAGGCTCTCCTAGTCCGCTCAGTTTCTGTGGTACCACACTCAGTGCCAATAGTCTACTTAAAATTTTTCCAATGCTCATATTGGCAAAACAGATCACTTGCTAGATATAACTAACATGTCTTCCTGACTCACTTTATTCTACATTTTAACCTAATTCCCTCCTGGTCCTGATATGAAGATTATATTAAAGTCCAGCTTTTTGTAAACTGTCCATATTACATATGTAGATTTTAAGATATGCCTTACATAATGCATTATATACATTCTATGTTCTTCCTGATAGAAGTCCTATTCTACAGAACTTCAGTCAGTTGACTATAATTTTTCCTTCTGCTAATGCACATAGCTTCCCAGATCTTTGAAAATTTTAGTTACTTTTCTCATATCATCTTGTTTTCTTAGCATTTCTGTTCAGGAGTTTGTATGCTGCATTTTTATGTTAGATGCTCAGTAAAATATAATACAGAAATTGTTCGACTTAATGCTTCCAAGCAGTTTTTTCATATGGAGTTTCTTGATTTTAGCTTAGACACAAATCACAGGAAATTCTGCAGTTTGTTCATTTATTAGTTTCATTCTGTAAAAGGTTACTTTTTTAATTAAAGCACAAATTAAATATTTGTAAAATTCATTGATGTATTCTACATACACTAGTTTTATACCTTTTATGTTGAGGTTAAATTATTCCAAGTAATTGAATGAGATATCTCAGTATAAAGTACTTTTACAATGAATAAATAAAACAGAAAATTTATAATATTTCATTGAAATGTTTCCACAAATTAGTTATGTCTTTCATCAGAAGCTGCCTCTGAGTTTGTTTCCTGTCCTTGTAGTATGAATTACACAAGTTATCTCCTTTCATGGTTCATTCCATTCTGGCAACCTTTAATTTCCTTTTGCTGTCCTTCAAATTTTCTTTGTTCTTCTTTCTGCCTTTTTGTCACCTACAGTAAAATCAGGGTAACCACCTCAGAAACCAAATTGAGGGCAACAGCTCGGTACGCAGAGAGAATCAATGTCACTTCATGTGGAAGCATCCACTCCCAGCTCCAGGAGCTCAGATACTCCCTAATTCTCACCACTTCTTTAAAATTTATCATTTCTGAAGTGATTAGAATACTGTAAACTTTATTTCAACTGCAAGAAACTTGAAATGAATGTAACTATGGAGATTGTCTTTATAGTCTTGGAAAATTAACAAAGTTTTGAAGAGAATGTGTGGGAATCAATTTTCAATTTAACTTCAGTGTTTTACATAACTACTTTAAATATATGCTCATTTTCTTTTCATATCCTAATTATTCTATATTAAGGTGACATTATATTTCTATCCTAGTTACACCAATGTGGAATTATAGCAAATTATTTATACAAAACTTAAAGTCCTAAACAAGACCAGCAAATTTTTAAACAAAGAAAAATTATCATTATTATTATTATTTTTTTTTTTTAGAACCAGGGATTGAACCCAGGCTCTGTGCTTGCCAGGGAAGTGCTTATTCCACTGAGCCATCTCCCCAGCAGCATTATTCCAGCTGTAACTAATCCTCAAGATAGTCTTGATGCATCACTGATGTTTCCTGAAGCTGATGCATGTATATAACAAATGCTGTCTTTCTTTCTTTCTTTCTTTCTTTCTTTCTTTCTTTCTTTCTTTCTTTCTTTCTTTCTTTCTTTCTTCCTTCCTTCCTTCCTTCCTTCCTTCCTTCCTTCCTTTCTTTCTTTCTTTCTTTTCTTTTATTTAATGAATTTAGCACAGGTGCTACAGGGCTTCAGTACACAGATCACTTGTATGATCTCTTGTTTTCAGCCTCTCAAGCGCTGGGATCACAGGATCGCGCCACCTCGCCCAGCCTGTGGTGTCTTTCTTGATCTCCTCCTTTCCTTTCCCTCCACATGCTGCAGCACAGCAACCAGCCTTAGCAAATTGGCACATTGAGAAAAGGCAGTAATCCCAGAAAATAATAACAAATTATATTCATCTGCTTGCCGGAAGTTCTCTGAACATAAATTGAGCATGAAACACATCATTGCTTAGCCAATATTTGAAATATTTAGAAGTGTTTATTTGATATAACTTCTCACAGGTTTAAAATCCATTTTATTGAAGTCATTTGCTTTTGATTTTCTTTTTACAGAAACCTTTTTATTATGCTAAATGGGTTCTTCTTTTTCCCTCTGGCTCAGGATGCCTGAAGGACAGTTTGGTGCAGCATGTGGAGCTAGGAATCGAACCACGGTCCCTTACACCTGACTGGATTTGTCCAAGGAAGTGCTTTAAGCAACTGAGCTAATGCATAAGCCCCCTCATTATGCTAAAAGAAAATCTCAAAATATTTATGTGGCTTCATCCTTCTGTGGAGACTAAATTACAAAGGTATAATAGTTCTTGAATATTTTCCAAACAGAAAAGAAGCTATAATAACAAAACACCACACACACACACACACACACACACACACGCACACACACACACTTGCAACATAAGCCAGATTTATCTAAACAATAACGTATCTCCATGAATGCACAGAAGTGAGGAGGTGGCACCGTCTCACTTGTGTCAGAAGATCCAGCTGACTTAGAGCAGGAGCTGCAGATCGAAGAAGACTGTAAGTTTTGTGAGCTCAAGAACATACAAGAATCCAATAAGAATGTATTCCCCATGTAATGTGGCAACTACGCCTTGGATGAAGTACAAGACCAAACACTATTTCATAGGTTTTAATTTGGCATGAGGGCAAATGTTGCAAGAAGACCAGAGGGTGTAGGATGGCATGCAACACAAAGCTCTCGTATTTGCCTAGAGTCACATCTTGAAGCGTACTGGTCAGTGTTCCAGAAGGTGACATGGAAGAAAATCTTGTGGTAAGAGTAACCCAACAGCAGGACTATTACTATTACTGCAAAATACAGGAAAACAGAGTTTCCAATACAGTGAGAAGGAGACTAGAAGATGCAGGTGGTGCAAGGCATAGTAATGGGATTTGAAAGAGAAGGCACACGGTAAACAACGATATGTTGTAATGAAAAACAGAACACTAAAATCATGAAAATATCTACCTCGACCTATTCTACTTACTATGAAGAAACCAAACGTGTAATTTAAAAAGACTGAATTAAATATTAGCAAAAATATTGCTTTAAATTTAATTTTTAAATGGTAAAAATTGTATAATTAAAAAAAATTGAAATGAAAAGTATAGTAATATAAATATAAATGGCCACAAGAGTTAGACAAAAAAATTATAGCCAATTATGTAAAAACAAACATTGTTTACATAATAAAAGCTATGAAATAATGGTAATTTAAAAATACAAATAATGAAATAAAAATTGGGACAGTTAGGCAAACATGGATTCAAAAAGGAATTAACATAGCTTAGAGGAAACTTAGAAATATATGAAAGATAGAGAAAGAATCAAAACAAACATTAATGTCAAACTCTCACAAGTAAAATACTGAGGTAGGAAAAGAAAGCAACACAAAGTTGAAAATAAGGAAAAAGATTAAAAAATAAAACAGATGAAAGTAAAATAGATCAATTCAGGGGACCGGGAAGATGGCACAGCAGTCTAAGCACCTGCCTGGCAAACATGAGGATATAAGTTCAATTCCTGGTACTTCATGCCATGCTGTCCCCAGCACCTGAGGAATGCCATGCCAGGAAGGCTGAGACAGGAGGACCATTATAAGACTGAGCTGCATACCAAAACTCTACATTACATGAATAGAAAGATAGATAGATAGATAGATAGATAGATAGATAGATAGATAGATAGATAGATAGATAGATAGATAGTAGACAAACAATTTTTAAAAAGATCAGCACAAATAACCTTGAAGTTCCTGAAAGATGAAAAATAATACAATAACACTGAACAGAGAAACTCACCCCTAATCTAAAATCTATGTTTCTTAAAACAGAAATGTTAAGGAGAAATTTGTCTAAAGAGTACACAAGACTTAATACCATTTGTTGAAATTATGGAACATTTAAAAGAAAAAAGTGACTTCAATGCATACACTAATGAAAGACCAAATCACTTGAAAAGAAATAAAATATTAACTATATTATTATTTTCAACAATTTTGAGTTATGTTTTGAGCCAACAGAAGAAATGTACTTGAAATACACAAAGAAAGACAATATGAGAAGATTTGATACACATCAAATTAACCTTCATTCCTGAGGGAAATAAAAATGTGCTAGATATCAAGATTTAATAAATCAGTGTATATTTTTCTAATCAATCTAATAATCCAGACATGCTGAGAGAGAACTTGTGGCATAATGAATATATTTCTCTGTATAAGCAATGAAAAAGCTAGAGATGTGAGAATGGAAAAACAGTTTGCACATTTGAATGCTGACAAGACAGTCTGCTGTACTGAAACTATCACAGAAGAAAGAATAGGAAAGATAAATGATTAGCTCGGAAATGTTAATTAACAGTGAGACAATATCATAGTGAACTTTGAGTGAGGAGGAACACCATGCAGGAAAAAGTTACTGCCATGTTTCAATATTCGTTATAGGAAAATATGCATGAACATTATCTCAAAAAAAGAAAAGAAATAGAGACACAGAGAGAACAAAAAACACAGCAGCCTGAGTCAACCCCCACCCCCGCCAAAAAATCCTTCTCAATAAATTAAATTTTCCAAAATTTGATTTTTTTTTAACAGCCATGTGGATCAAACCCAGAGTCTCAACTTATGCTAGAGAGGTCTCTTAACAAGAGTGCCTGTAGACACCAGTTTTAAAAAAGAGTCAAGTAAAACTTTCACAGGAGTGTTGTGATTGGGCAAGAAACAGTCCCCGCAAATACTCTCAGTACTAAAGGCTCAGCTGTCACCAGCTTTGGGAGGAGACTTGGTCAACAAGTCAGTGCATCTGGGAGTTCCTACATTGAGGGCTTTGCTTGGGTGTCCTAGAAACACGATGCGGCCAGCTGAACAACATGGCCTGGTAGGTCTCCCTGAGGACTACACCTCCACCTGCCCTTCCTATCTGGCTCCTCCCTGCCTCTCAGGAGCCAGCTGCTTTCCTATGTCAGTAACTCCACCTCTTGCTGCTCTGCCTTCCCACTGTATATAAAGAAAGGAAGCAAGTGCCAAGAGACTGGAGCCTCTGAAATCGTGAGCCAGGATAACCACACCTGGCTTGAAGTTGATTTCCTCAAGTTCTTTGTTACACTGACAATAATCCAACATGGGCATGATGTTCTTATATTCATTATTGAGATTAGACTGAAGGGGAAACCATGTGGCAGGCAGATTTGTGATATGAAAATCCATTGTGAAGAAACCCCATTTCCCCCATGAAATACTGTCACTTAATGACATTTTATTATAGGGTTTTCTTCTCTTTTATTTCCTACTTTATTCTATTGATATTTGTGAGGACGATGATTCTGTATAGATGTTATATCCTTCAGAAGAGGAAGACTGCTGTATCAACCTTTGATTTTGTCCCAGGAAGATAGGATTGGGCTTGTGATCAACCCAAAGGTTAATGTATTTACTGTATTCTTATTGAAGGAAGACAATACTTTGTTGGAAATTTATTACAAACCAATAGGAAATACATAGCGTGATTGAAGTTAGAGACTTGAGCATTGAAGAACACTTCTGCAAATTCAAAAATTTAAACAATAAAACATTATTAAATTCTATGAAATAAAAACCTTAATTTTTAGTCTTACTAGTGTATTACTAGATTGCATTTAGCTATGCAAATATGAAATAAGCATATTTTCATAAACAACCTTAACCATAAGTAGATCCCTACTGAAAGAGATCAATGATAATCATGATAAATTAGTCTACTAAATTGTCCCTGTAAACATCTTATTATAAAAGAGAATTTTTTTAAAATTGTAAATGATAATTTATTTTTTTTCCATTGTAATTGATGATATAAAAAGTGTTCTATGTTTCTCTGGCTATTTTATTGTATTTTATTACTGTTTTATTGATGTTCTACTTTTACTTATGCTAGTAAAAGCTTCAAAATCTCTAGTTTTGAGTAGGTTATTAAATAGTTCTATATTTTACACATAAATTTGCATCATATATGTATATAACAGTGGATCATCTTTAAGTAATTACTAAGTGAAATGTGATTTTAATTTTAATTTTGGTATCTCCTCATGGAAAATAGAGAGCAAACTGATTTCTTAGTGTGTCAAAACATTTAAAATATCTATGTCTCGTAGTCAGTGATTGTAATAGAAGTACACCAGTTTCCACAAGAGTGTGTGACTTATACCTAGGAATCATTCTCTTGCCCTTAAAAAGTTTAGAAGAGAAAAAAAGGAATCAGTGTTGGAAAAATACTAACACTGAAGCATATACCACCACTATACAAGGCCTTTAGCTTATGTAGATGTCTTCGGATTTCTCCCAATAACTTCACTTCTTTAATTAATGTTTTTCTTCCTGATATCTGGAAGAACATTTTGTCAAAACACTGTGACTGTGTTTTTTGTGCTTTAGCACAAAATAATTCAGCATATTTTAATGCCAGTTACAAAAAAGAATATGACTTTTATATGTGGTTGTGGCTTTGTAAATGCTAGGACGTGAGTGGACTTGATATTTAAATATCACTAAAAGGTAAGCATGATTTATTTCTTTTTTATTTCTTTGAGGTAAAGAGATATAAAGACCATTTTTCAGGTACTTGAATAGACACCTTGGTAAAATCATACAGAATTTAGAAATCATTTATTCAAGATTGCCAAAAATAAATAAATAAAATAAAATTCTAGAATTTAGGGCAATGTTAGCGCCACTGACAGTACTAACTCACAAAGCAGAATTATTTCATGGAACTACAACCTAAATTTTCATAAGTGAAAACATGTTGATTACTTCCTTTCACACATTAGCCTGACACGTCTATTAATGGAATTAAAAGACCAGCATAAGAATATCATATCAACATTTTCTCATCTATTTATAGCAAATATAATCAAATGAAACAATATTAGTGGAAATTTTATCAAATGTGCCTATCATAAAACTGATTTGTTTTTAGTACCCTATGGCTGAGACTCCGTTTTTATATACAGTAGCCAACAATGGAGTCAGTTTATGTAACATTTATCTTTTATCAGAGAATAGACAGCCATCTGAAAAACACTAAACCAATCATGATACAGAAACACAGTAAGTAGCACAATACGCAAATTCACATAATAATGAAAAACACTATTTTTAACTGAGTATTATCACAAGAAGCAAGGAGAAAGTGACTGTATTTAGACACTGAGCAAATATTAGCCAACTGTCAGGAGGCTATGGCATCTTAATTCTACTCCCCAGTACGCCCCATGCCAGTAGATGCTGGAACTTCGGACCCATTTGAGTACTGGACTGATAAAGGCTAAAGGGTTACAGGTCATCCTGCAACAGCAAGTTGCAATTTCACAAGCCGCATTCCAAGCAGGCCTCCCTGGATCCTGAGGCTGTCTACTGAGGAGAGCATTTAAGTGAGTATTTCTACAATTGCTCTCAAAGTGCAGCTCTAACAACTTTGATTTCTATAAATTTCAAATGTGTCCATGCAGAACAGACTTCAAAAGGTTTTCATAAGAATATAATGTTGTGTTTTACAGTAACAGGCAAAAGTAAAATGTAGACTTCACAAGGACTGTTCTTCATTAACATCCAACTCATTGTACATGTCATTTGTCAGTGGACTCAAGACATCCAAAACGAGATCATTCCTAGCTCATAAATCAATGCAAAAGTCCTGTTACACATTCTCAAGGTCCAGCAAATTGAATTCTGGAGAGAAATAACTGTATGAGTACACCCAACGAATTACTGAGCAATTAGAAATCTGACTGAGAATTTAAAACTTCTTTCATTTGATCATAAGTGGTGGCGTCCCCTCAAGGAAGCAGTTTTCAGTCTCTTCTGTCTCAGATTATTTCAGCTGCTTAGAAATATTTTCATCTACCTGAACTTTATCACAGTTCTCGAAACACAATTTTACATGGCAAGCTTTGAGAAACATAAGTATTAGGAAATGGTTTCATATTAAAGAAAATTATGACCTACATTTACTTTCTTGTTAACAAAAACTAAAATTAAGGAATTCATAAAATTTATCCTATTTATGAATTCGGTTAATAATGGACGTCCAGTGCCTTTCACAAAACAATATACTTAGCAAAGTTTCATTCTTTAGTATCCAAGGAAATGGACTTAGTTTTCCATCTTTCTTGTCCCATTTGTTTGTGAGAACTTAGTCCCAGTGGCAGCTCATAGCCCCACTTGTCCTATGATTTTATCATCTATGCGTGTAATGTCTCCCCTAAAAACTCAAATCCTCTATTAAAAACTGGCTACAAGTATATTTTCTTACAAAGGTGAAAGCAAAGAGTTAATTAAGAATTTAAACTAATTATAGAAGAGATGGTGTTCAGAATTAACTGAATTGCATAAAATCAAGTAGTCTCACTTATTTAATAGGTCTCATCAAATGATTACAATTTAATCTTTGAAAATACATTGCATGCAATTCTAACAGCATTTCTGAGTGCTGCATTCATATGGAACTTAGATTTCGAAGTTTGCAGGAGAAAAGGTGGCTTATGATTTCAATATTTAATTACTTTTTAATGAGAACATCAAATATTAATAGCTTTATCTCAAATAAAATCATAAAATAATTGCTGATTCAGAAAAGAAACCCTTCATTTTGCTAAGAAAAATATAATAGCCAGTGACAGCTTTTCTAAAGATGAGAATAGTATGTTTTGCAAGCTCCAATACTGATGTAATCACCCCTATTTTTTTGGTTTAGTAATTTACAATGATTTTTTCTAGTGCCATTAAGTTTCCAAGAAAATTATATTAATCTAAAATTGTATTTTGGGAGGCCTGGGGAGATAGCTCAGTAGAATAAGCACTTGCCTGGCAAGCACAGGGGCCTGAGTTCAATCCTCAGTATCACAATAAATAAATAAATAAACAAACAAACAAATAAATAAATAAAATTGTATTTTTTTCATGTTGGAATTTGTTATTTCTTGGTCACTATTTTAACTTTGTTCGCCCTTAATTCTTGTTGAAAGTGGAAATGTTAACAAAAAATAAGCATGCTTACTCCTCAGTGAGAAATATCTAACCAATATTTAACATTTGATTTAGAATAAAATCAAGAAGTAGTTCTATAGAAATGAAATCCGTCCTTCTGGACTCATCTGTTGTCCCACGTACGCACATAGCAGCCTTCGCACACCCTGCACGTGGACGATGGCTTCACTATCTGTTCCCTTCAGCACGGAATATGCACCTGCTCTCTCTGACTTTCTATGATTTCAGGTGTGAAATACAAAATTTGTACTGGTGCTATTTTCTTAATTATCTTACTTTAACTTGGTACATTTATGCACGCATGCACAACAGCGTGAATAGGTATGTACACACATTGCCCGTGTAGGCGCACACACCAAGTGTGCACATGCCTGAACACTGCACATGTACACGTACATGAATATGCACGCACATAATTTTAATTGACTTGTGTGTGTGAAGGTAAAACCAAAGTCACGCTGCAAAGCTCTCTCCATCCAGCATCTACAGCATTTGGAGGAGATCAGCCTTCTGCTCCTGGGCTTGTCCACAGCTCAGATCAGCACTGGGGCAAGCGTCTGGCACCGAGATTCTGTCAGCTCTCTGCACAGCTAGAAAGAATGCTATTGCCAGCTTGCCAAGTGCACACACAAGCATCAATAAAAACATCTAAAATACTTGATCCCTTGTTTCTGAAAAATTATGACATGTCCAATCAATTTTATGATGCACTTTTATCAGTTGGGAGAATATAAGTTCACACTACAAAGTTATCTAAATCTGAATTCAAACTATTGAAAACAATTATTTTATATGTCTTTCTTTTCTCACTGATTTACTTGCAGGCATAGAATTATGGCTTCATTTGTGGGCTGTAGTTAGAATCAAATGTAATTCTCTTTAGTATTTCTTAACAGAAATTCTCATGTTAACTTTGCTCATGGGTTAACCATAAAATACTGGTATGCACTGAACTCCAAGGTCTGCACCAATAAAAATAAATTTCAAATTAAGAAATACTTTAGAAAAAGCAATTTATCATACTACTTATCACACTTTGTTATAAAAGTAGACAGTAATATTCAGGGTTAGAAACTGAGTTCATGTATAAGTTTCATTGCAAGGAACCTACTATTTTTCTCAAAAGAGAATACAGCATCTTTAGTAATGAACTCTTTATTCTAAAATGTCTTATTGTTTTGGACCTCTTGCTTTCATCATAAACATTTAATACCTAAAATTGCCAGTTAGAAAAATGCACAAAACTATGCATGTTCTCAAAAGTTACATTTACTAACAAGTGACCTAGAAATCATTCATTGATTAAAAAATAATTAAAATTGGATATTTGACTTTTATTCAATATACTCATATGTTCATAAATTAGCATTTAATGAAGTCACTAGGTGATACACAATTTGAGACTAAATTTGAAACAGCACCCGTGCTCTAGTAGAACACCTAACTGAAGATCCTGACTTTTCCTCTCACTATTTTGAGCAAATCCAAAAGAGGTAACCCACAAAAACCTTATCTTCATTTTCTAGGAGAAGCCATAATTGCAGAACCTTATGAGAATTAAATGAGGTGATGCATATAAACTCTCACTAGCACAGAGTAAGCATTTGATAAATTACTGTTATTAGCACATAAGTTATCACTGTTGCTCTTTGGTGATAGAGCTATAATTATTTCCAATCTTTCCCAGTAGAAAAGCTGTTCTGCACAGTCTGCCCTCAAAACTCTTTTTGTTAATGATCTATGGTACATGGTGTTTTATACAATAGTATCTTGTTCAGCCTATGGCACCGTGATGTTTCTATTTCCTCCCACTTTTAACTGTAGGTAACTATCGGTGTTGTTGGTATCTATCATTGAACTTGACCTATAATCTTGGCTAAAAACCTTGGGGACATGAACATAAAGCCTGAAAATGATGGGAATTTTGTGATGAAAAATGAGTTGCTAATCATTTACACGTCTAGTAGTTTGGGGCTGGGGAGATAGCTCAGTGGTAGAAGTGCATGCCTAGCAAACTCAAGGTCCTGAGTTCTATCTGTGGCAAATACAATAAATGTATCAGAAATGTTAATGTTTTCCGAACAGAAGGCATTCATGTCAAATAGGTATTTTCAGTAGAAAGTGAAGGTTGTTCATGGTTAAATTCTTCTGTTTCTGCATCAAACTTCTGTATTTGACACTTAATTTGTTACTTTTGTTGTGAACAAATTTGCATTTAAATTGTAATCTTCCATGAAAATGTTGATTTCTTAATTCTCATTTAATTTGGCTTAGTCTATCATAGGTACTTTACAGCAATACCAAAAGCATTGTTTTTTTTTTCCTTGACCTTATAAAAAATAGTTTAAAATAAAGCATCCTTTGCAGTATTACCATATGTTCTTCATAATAAACAAATAACAAGAAGATAAAGCATGTAAGACAGAAGTTGTCATGTTTAATAGCTAAAAGGAAAATTCAGCATTTTGTCAATACTTCATTTCCTGACTGAAGAAGGTGAGCTAATATTATCATGAGGCAATGTGCTGTCTAAAAAATCAGTTCTAGTAACTTGCTAGAGGAGGCAGGTGGCTGTCCGGGTGTCCACTGGATAAAACAAAGGAGGGAAGTTGTTCTCTGTGGATTGGTTGGGAATCTATGTTCCTAAGGAGCAGGACAGGCTTGCAGAGATTGGAGCTGCATTAATTAAAATTATGAAGCAAGGAGTTTCATACGGAGCATTTGCACAGTTATAATGGAGAAGTATCAAAGCAGAATTGGGGATATTTTTGGCAGGAAAGCAGAAATTGCTGTAATAAAGAGGGTAATTATAAGAGTTGGATGTACAACCTGAACTTGGGTGGTAAATACTGTTCCTTGTTAACTTGTAGCGCAATCCCAAGAGGCATCTGAGATATAATAAGAGCTCCATAAATACGTGTTTATGGAACAAAGAAAAGGAATGGGGACCAGCTGCAATGTTTATTAAGCTATTAATAAAGTTTTAATTATTAAACATCCAAATCAAAGTCATAGCTAATTGAATTCTATTGCCAAAGGGCCTGAATACCACCCATAATTTTTTTGTTTTGTTGTAGAATTTTGTGAAGTTTTTTTGGCTAGAAGTAGTTTACATCAAGGTGAAAATGAAGCTATATGAAATAATTTAAAAGGTGTGTAGTAAACTGTTATTATACTTCTTTCTTTAGTACCCATCTCTTGAATCATATTTTTTTAGCCATTGAAAACTTGTTAGATAATGGTACAGTTCCTGTCTTAGTCTTTGACTTTGTAGGATCGTTACAAAGGCTGCTTGAATTTAACTGATTTACTGTAGTAAGTACAGGGACTGTCATTAAGAAAAATCAGCAGTGAATTTAGTTGCCAAAGATGCTTGCACAGAAGATAGAGGAGAGACACTTGTAAGTCACAAAGTACACACTGTGCACTGAAGCATTCAAGAATTATTGACTACCCAGGTTTGTTTTGAAACTTCTGCCACTAGGACCCATTAATTGGAACAGACATATTTCTTGACCATGAAAAGATAAAAACCAAAGCAGGACAAAAATGTGAAGTGTTTCAGAAATGAGGTCACTGAACCATCTCTTCTATTAAGCAATAAAAAATTGTGCATATATGCAAAGGTGCACATCAAAAATCTATTAAAATTGTTGCCTTCTACTATATTTAATAATTATGTAATTATTATCTATAACCATACACTATTTTTAAGTGGTTCTAGGGACTTGGTGCTTTGAGAGATAAAGCAATCACCAAATTCAAGAGTATAATTATTCAGCCTTATTATTGTAAACTTTTTGGCATGCTTATTGTAGTCAACATATCATAAAAAGGTATTTTGTTGAGATCTTTATACAAACAAATGGAGCTACTTAACTATGTTCAACATTAGAAAATATGATGTGTTCAATATCATATGCTAAATATACTACAACCCCAATACATATAAATTTTCTGAAATTAGACTTAGGAAACTACTTTATGACAATGAAGATAATGTTCTTTGACAACAGCTTTGAAGATGCTTATAATATTGCTATATTGTCTGCCTTTTATATTTGACTAGATAAGTGCCAATTCAGTGGCTATCAGTAATATTTGATAGATCCTTAATTGTTGAAAACTTTCTATTTCAAGAGCATTGCAATGGGGGGATATCAATTTGACAGAACTTTGTTCTGAAAAGCTGCATTCTGAGGTATGTAAGATAAAGCATTAGTTAAATAAATGTTTGAATTGATGTGGAACTCCCTCAGGATGCTGCCTCCTCCTAAAACTTAACTGAGCCATACTGAGCCCGCTACATGTTTGGTGTCAGTATCTGAAGATGCACCTGAACATCAGAAGTACTTGAGAAAAGATCCAGGATTGTTCACCAGGTAAATCTTCAATCTTCTCAGTGTCACTCACTGTACTAAGCCCACAGATAGGAAAAGCAGTGAAGGCAGACCCAGTGGTCACCTCCCAGCACTCTACAGAGCCTGTGTAGCTCCAGCACGCATTGTGGTAAGATTGTCCCGGCCATATTGCTTGTGTGATGCATAATTAGGTGTACAGTGCTTGTGGTTCTACTGAGCATGTAGTTCAAACATCTTTCCTTGTAATTATTCCCCTAAATGATGCAGCATGACAACTATTCACATAGCATTTTTATCATCCTAGGTATTATAAACAATAATAAGTAATGGGAAAAATCATTTTGGTTATATGCAAATGATATGTCATTTAATGTAAGGGAATTGACTAAATATTTATGTTCATGGAACGTCTTTAACTAAGTCCCTCTGAGATACGTGAATGAAAGGACTGTTGTGTATGATTTTTTTTTAAATGTGTCATTTTTCCCCCTTATAATTATTTCCGACTCATTGCCAGAATATAACAAAAACTAATTGCTGGTACCAAGGGCACCCAGATTTATTAGGACAACATCAAGATGACAGCAAATTCTGGCCAGAAAGGAAGCTGGTTCATGTAGATGAAATAATTTGCCTTCTTTCTCTTCTATCCTTCTAGTCTGAATATTAGTGGGTTAAACTGAAAGATCTTTACCTTGAATGCTTACACATCTTTAAATTTAAATTATTGCTCTGATAGATGAAGCTCTAAATGGGTCGTGCCAACTGGGGGACTGCAGTATCTAGAGCACTCTTTCCCCAGTGCATCATGGTGGAGAGTTCAAGTTTCTCATAGGAAAGGTAGCAATTAAAGCATGGGCTTCAGAATCCATTCCTGATAACCCTACTCAGCCTCATTTTCATATACATCAGGGTGAGAAAAGCATTTGGACAAAAATATTACACACAAGTTTTATATTGCTACTATATAATAAAGTGTGACAATAAGTATGTATATTGCTGTTAAGGGTAAATGGAAAGATGAAGGATTTACAGTCAAGAAAATTAATGTTATAAAGTGGGGCCGGGGAGATGGCTCAGTGGAATAAGCACTTCCTTGGCAAGCACAAGGGCCTGAGTTCAATCCCCAGTCCTGCAAAAAGATAGATAAATAAATAAATAAATAAATATAAACAAAAGAGACTATTAGTCAGCAATAGAAAACAAGACTAAGGCACAAATAATTCACAGTATTTAGTAGATATAAATCACCTCATGAGTATATGCATGGTCTCAATTTTGTTGCTAGTTAAGTTTTTACATAATCAGAATTATAATCAGTCTAGGGCTGGTAAGATAGCTCAGCAGACTGAAGTGCCTGCTTAGGCAAGCTTAGGCAAGCACAGGGACCTTGGGTCGATCCCTAACACCATATGCCATGTCAGCCCCACCCCCAGGGTGGGTATAGAGGCACATGCCTGTAATCCCAGCACCGGGGAGGCTGAAAGCAGGGAGGTCAACACAGGTTTGTACTCTGTAGTAAGACGCTGCACAACTGGAAAAAAAAAGAATTATAATCAGTCTGCATTTTGCTGTCATTTTATTAATACAATTTGAGAACAGGATTATTTCTCTAGGGTTTTTTTTGGCATTAATAGTATCATAATAAAGTTTTATCTGATAGAAAAAATAATTAGGTTGCAAGTTAAACTGCTAACTTGAAGTTTGGGGAGGTAGTTAAATCAAGCAGCACATACAAAACTCATTTATTCAGAGCAGAAAGTTATAAACAGAAATTGGGAGAGACAGCTGATCAAGGATAATGAATGCTGACCTGACAATGAGAAGTTTGTGGGGAAATCTTGGGGGAACTGGTGCCACCCTGGGCTGTTCCTCCCAGAAACCCACAAAGGTCTCAGAGCTAAGATGATCTCATCCAAGAGAGTGGGGCTATGGAAAGCGAGGGGTAGAGCTGCCTTGAAAGACTACTTAGAACCAGTCGCATAACAAACCTGCTTTCCAGGGCAAAAGACTGCAGAGCCCTGTCCCAACTCAAACAGTGGGCTTCTTCTGACACAAGTCCCCTCTGGCTTTTCTGTGTCACATGACCAAGGTAAGAATCGAAGTCAATGAGAGCAATCGCTCTAAATCAGCTGGCTGGAACTGCACTTTAGGGAGAGGAGAATCATATGGGGAAGAAAAAACTTTTATCTGAGAAAAATTATGGAAGACATATGCCCAAGGCACAGTCATGGTCCCATAAAAATATAATTAATTATTTAATTACCATTGCTGAGGACTGAAATGCTAAGCACACACTAGGCAGGCACAGTGCTTCTATGTCACATCCCCACCATTAAAAGACTGTGCTTAATCGGAAGACACCATGCTCTTTCTTTCTAATAAATAGCTACAGCATGACAAGACTCAATTATGGTTGATTAAGGCTGAGAGAATTGCAAGACACAAGCATTTTCTGAGAAGAAATATTAACTAAAGCCAAAGCTAGCAGAGCCAGAAATAAGGACGATCTCGGAATTTGCGGCTTGCAGTATTTATCAGTGTAAAAATATTTAAGGAGAGATTGGCTGTTAAATTAACACAGATTCTCATACTTAAGGTCCATTTATCTCAAGCTGATAATCTGGTAACATATCTTGCTTTGAATTTTTAAAAATTGCAAGGCATAATAAGTCCATATAAGCCTGGCTAAATAGACAAATCAACAAAATGGATTTTAAAATTACCAGACTAGTTTTGAACTAAATATGACTAGTTCATTAAGGAGTCTAAAGAAAAGTTATAACATAATAACAGGGAGACAAAAAGAGTCTGAGAAATAATTGAAAGGAAGGGATAGAAATAATGCCTGCCTCTTGTACTATGAACAACCACTGCGAAAACAACAATATGCAATGGATTATTTATTCAAACTTTCCAACTAGCCAGTTCTGAAACTGTCTCATTGCTACTTGTTTCTCAGTAAAATTAATAAAAAAAGAATAATGTTGAAATAATGATAGCTGAAAATTATCCAAATAAATGAGACACCAAACATCAGTCCAGAAATCCCAGAGAACACCAGCCAGGAAAAACACCCAAATTCACATCTACACAACACCCATGCACACACATGCATGTACATACATGCACCTATGGATAGAGTTTTGGGAAGATATTAATTACTGATTCAGTTTAAAAATAGATTTCATCTAGCTTTCTGTATTTTGAGGAATGGACAACATTGTTCAAAATATTATATAATTATCATTTCAATGTTGCTAGTACCAGAAGTGATAACTTCCCTTCATTTATTTTATATTAATATGTTTATATGATTTTTTGTCTTGCTTAAAGTAGGTAGACTTTAATCAGTTTTATTGATCTTTTTATAGAAACAACAGTTGACTTTGTTGTTTGTCCCTACAGCTTTCTTGATTTTAATGCTTTGATTGCTGTTCTTTTATCATTTCTTTCAGTCTGTCTTTTTTTGCTTAAACTATTCTTTTTTCTCTGGTTCCCTAAAGTACAATATTAGGTAACTATTTATTCATCTGGCTTTTCAAAAAAATATATGCATTCAGTGTTATAGCACAATAACTGTCTAAAACTAGGTATGGTGCATTCTGCAAAGTTTGATAGCATAATTTTATTTTCACTTAGTTTAAATGTCTTGACTGACTCATAGCTTCTTTTCCTTATAATTGAAATTTGAAATTTTCAACGTTTTGTAATATTTTTGGTTGTGCATTGTGAACAATTTAATAAATGTTCAGAAAAATAAGCATCATTCCATTTGTAAGGTGGAGTTCTTCATAGTCACAATTGGATCAAGTGACTTCTTATTTGAGCTCAGGTATGTAAAGAAGTCAGTTTGAGTCAATACCAAAAGACCATCTATATCCTGGACTTTAATACATTTCAAATAATAGAAATCTAACAAAATATATTTTGAGACCACAATAAAATTAAACTAAAATAAGAAAAATATAGCTTGGAAGTCACATATTGCATATGATTTGTTTTAATAATTTCATCATTCAATTATTTTCTGCCTAGATACCCTGATTTTAAGCTACCTATTTAAAAAGTAGACTGGGTTATTTATATCTTAGATTTTGATATTGTTCCACAAATGTTTTTTTTCATTCCCCAAAGTAAAATTTGTTTCATCTACTTATTTATCTTTATGTTGTTATAATTTTGATTGCATTTCTTTTTTATATCTTTCAAAATGGACTTTACAAAAAGACAGACATTTTAGGGGCTACTTTCATTTATTTTTTCAGAAAAGCTAAGAGTTTTAAATAGTTGTTATTTAAATCATATTCCCTGTAATCCCAGCACTTGGGAGGCTGAGGCAGGAGGATTGTCCTGTTGCTTATAGCTCTGTAACACCGTATCTATCTCAACGCCACTTGTGTTAAATGCCACAAATCCTAACCATTTTTATTACCAAGGAAAATTGAAAGTTAAATGAATGAGTTATTAAATTTCTAGCCATCACCAAAAATAAGTATAAGCAAATTCCATAATTCTCTTACAAATGTCTGCCACTCTATCTAGAGTTGTTAAAAAACAATGTCTTAGTTATTATCTTTCATTGTACTTTAAAACAGGGCAAGCAGTCGGCTTCTAGAGATCCGTCTTCTAAGTAAACTGTTTGCAATGCAATATTGATTTTCCTGAGAAATCAAAAAGAATAACATGCTTCCAAAGTCAGGGAAGAGATTCCTGGAAGAGGGGTGATTTAAATAGTTTGTGTAGATAAAGCTGAGTAGACAGCAGAAGCGTTCCTAGGAGAACTTACAACTTTGAGAAAGATTATTTTTAGGTTAGAATTCTGTTTGGAAGCTTCACCATGCAGGCTACAGAAGCTTACTTTGAATGATTGCTTCTTTCTTTCTTGTTAGTCTTGAATGCTTCTTAAATACATCCACTTACTAAATTCTGTCATGTCATAGTTGGGGTAATAGTATTGTTGATTTCCACTGGTCTTTTGAAAGGAGCAGTTAATGCTTAATTTGTTTTTACTCTGATTTTTCCCCCCTCTTTTGAATTCCTTATAGCTTCTTTGTTATTGGACTGTTTTGCCTTTTCTTTAAACAAATCTTAGACATTTATATCTGGTAATCTGAACAGCTAATTTGAAGATAGCATCATGTAATACAGCAATTATTGTTGAATTCATACTACTTCAGTTAGGCAAATCTTGCATCATTTCTAATGCTATTTTTTCTATCATTATTCTGTATTCTTTAAAAATGAAAAGCAATATGCTAAAATGTCCATTGTTATCCTGAGTTAATATTTGTTGCCATTATTTACTAAGGAAGGTGTAGGAATTACCTGTAATTAATGATTGTATTGCACTTTAAAGTAAGAGTGAAAATTCTCCCAGGAGGTTGGAAATTTGACACAGGAAAACCACATCAACCAAAAGAGAGAAGCAACAGTTCATTGACCCCAGGATTTCCTCACACATTAGCATGACCAGAAGTGCCCTCTGGAGGTGTTACAGCAGAAAAGATGCCAAGGTGGACTACTTTTTTTTTTCCTGAAACAATATTGTTCAACAGCCTAATGGATCGCTGGCCTGGCATTGCCAGAATTGGACAGGAACACTGGGTGCCACACATCTGTCTCTGCGTAACACGTTTATGGATTCAGAAGAAACAAGAAAATACAAGGGGAAAAAATGAAAACAAGACTGTCCAGAAATCTTGTCTCAACCACAGCAATGGAACAGAAAACAAGAACAAGCTAACTCTGTAAAGAAGTAAATGGAGAGAATAAGATGTTTTATTTGGTTCGCACATATCATAATGCTGGGCTTTGTCTAAGTGAAAACATTATCTTATGAGAATGATATGAAAGAAATGCTAATTTGTTAATCTAGTAAATCAGTTAATGCTGTAATAGAACAATAAGGTACAGAATGAGCAGTGTTCCTGTTCTAATTTTTTAAATTTATCTTAAAAAAAGAATAGAAAAATAATAGATAAAACATTAGAAAGAATACACAATTTTTAAAAATAAGATTATAGTTATTCAACAGTCATATTGCACATTACTGTCTTTAATGTAATTTTTCATGTTATAAATATAAGAAAATAAAGTTGTGTCCCGTTTTAACTTGGACATTAATCATTATTCAACAACACTGCTTCAGCTATTAACTAAGACATGTAAGAGTTTTGTGAGTCTGTGAAGGATTCCACAGGTAAAAGGGTATCAGTTATCCTAAAGCAGGTCAAATCTGCAAAATTTGTTTTCATAGCAACTTTAAGATATGAACATTTCCTTATTGCACTATAATTAAAGTTCTTTTCTTTTTACTAAAAGTTAAGATGCAGTCAACAAGTTAAATTCTTCCAGTCTTAAAAAATAGTTATAGATTTATCAGGATAAGTATGTTTCCTTCTTATCATCGATCTTCATATTCTAGACAAAAATAACTTTTACAACATAGCTGTACTCATGGCATGGAAATAAATTATTATTATTTTCTATTTTAGGTAAGAAGGGGAAAAAGATCTACCTATTGGTGGAATTATTCATCCACTAAGAGTAATGCAATTTGCAAATTTATATCTTGGTGAAAGAAACAAATTTAAGAAGTAGATGATACCTAAAGATTTGGAATGTTACTATCTTTAAAATTATTCATCGTATTTACCTATATTTCAAGTCAGATTGTAAGGTCTGTGTCAGAAATATTCTGGAGTCTTTATTTTGGAATAAATGCATATAAAGTTTGAAGCATTTATACTGAAGTGGATGCCACTTGAACATATACTCATAAGTGAAATAAACCAGACACACATATGTAAATATCGTATAGTCTCCCTAGTATAACAAACGAAAAACAGAAATACAAAAGGAAACGTACAACAAGTAAAGTCAACTGAGTCAGATAAGGCAAAGTGAACGGCATAAGCTGCACGATACTAATCAGCTTTTCTTCTGGATGGTTAACAACCTAAGATCACAAGTCAGAGTTGGAGAAATAGAAGAGCCACACGGCCCGCCAACATTTTGGCCCTAGCCTTTCAAGGTCAGCGAAGACTCAGGGCATAGGAAAACCTGTACTGCAATATCA
>PVKA01022514.1:0-37005 GCA_004027165.1 Ctenomys sociabilis | reverse complement strand
GCGGTGACCAAGCTGCCGCTCCGCGGATTCAGAGCAAAGAGCTGGGTCTTACCTCTGGAGACGATGCGGACTCCGCGCTCGGCCAGCTTCTGGGGCTCCAGCCCCAGGTCCTTGGCGATGCTGCCCACCACAGAGCCTTTTTCCAGCTCCTCTGGAACCGAGTAGCGGATCTGTTCTGACCGGGTTTCCCACAGAGCCCCGAGGAGTGTGCAGATGCAGAGCAGTCCTTTGTAGCCTGGTGAATGAAGAGGAGCAGCCATTGCCTTCCCGCTGCGTATATCCGGAGCTGGGCTGTTTCTCCGTGGAGCCCCAAGGAGCCCTATGACCGCTGGGTTTCCAAAGGATGTGCTTTCGCCATTGGATGCTGGAGTTCACGGGGATCCAGGCTGAAGCTTTCCTGAAGCCCCAGCAGCAGTGGCTTTTTGCTGTAGAAATCTTATTCAAATACTTCAGGTTGTCTTTTCCTCTGGATTGGTGAACAGCGACGCTCAGAGCCCTAACCTGTTATTGCAACGTATTCTTTTACATATCTTTTGCATTCCTAATTCTATTTTTCGCAGATAGAGTAAAACTTAAAATCCCATTGTTCATCCTGCTTGTTTAACTTGCAGCAAAAATCCAGGAATGATCCAAATTTGTGCATATGGTAAACTTTGAGTTATTTATTTCTCATGATAGCAGTGATTCTTGACACTTTTTATACTTCCTTTCAGTTTTTCATTGGTCATTCCCCCTTAGGTTGGCTTCTTTTTTTTCTGTGTGTATTGAGCGTGTTGAGTATGTGTAGCACACCCATTTCACTAGGATCAAGAGTGAACATGAAGGGTGGAGGAAAATGATGGGTGAAAAGTCAGTAGTGGGCCTTTAGCCTGGAAGTCCATGTCTGGTGTCCATCCACGAAGAGATGTTTCTTTACCTGCATTCATCCTTTTGAACCTGGGACAGGTTTTCAATTCTTTTCCAACAAGATACCTGTTTTTCAACGGGTAATCTTTCTTACTTTTGTATAAAACAGGCATGTCAAGAATGATTTGCAACTTAGGTAGAAACTTTGGGGATAAATTTTGTATAGAGCAGATTCTAACTGATAAGATATGCCTGTGATTATTTGCTTAACAGTGTATGTCTACAATAGCAACGTTATGAAAATAAGCACTCAACATTTTCAACAAATTTCCAGTGTTTAATGAATGAAGTATTAAAACTAAGGCAAATTCTCAAGCAAAGAGTAAGAAGCACTAGGTGGTAGGACTATAAAGAGCAGACAGTATTTCAGTGACTTTATACACATGTCAGACATCTCCTGTAGTCTTATTTTACCATAAAATGTGATGTAATTTTACCATCATCTTGATTTCTTTTCTCTTTTTTTGAGACAAAATCTTGTGTGTCGTCCTAGGTGTTTTGAACTCATAATGATCCTCTTGTTTCAACTTCCCAAATGCTGGGGTTGTAGGTCTATACCATAATGTCTGGCTATTTTTATTTATTTAGTTTTATTTTAAAAACACAATAAAAGGAAATATTTTAGTAGATGTCTATGCATTGTTATGGAATGCATGATGTTTTGTGGAACTGGGGATAACTCAGCACCTCAAGCATGCTAGGGACATGCTCTACCACTGAACTCTATCCAAATTCCCCTCATGGCTTTCTTGAGTTTAGTAATTTTTAGGGAAAGCGGTACATCACTAGTTCCTTAGGTTATTCTCCATTTAATAATTAGCATAAAAGATTGACTAAATTTTCAAGAGACATAAAAGTTTACTATCTCTATAGAAATTTTACATCTTCAGATTTTCAGAGAGTGGACTAAAAGTGTTTTTTCACAACCTTTAAAAGAGTCACTAACTGCTGGCAGGTGGGAAATTACAATGAGGCATTCCAGAAATATGAAGTAAAAACGGGCGCTATGAACGAAAGTCTCAGAGTATCATTCCTTTTTGCTCGTGGACACTACGGAGGAAGCCTTGTCGGTCTGTCTTCTGACTGCCTTCATTTCTAAGCCAAAATCTTCCATGGAGCCTGGACAGCTCCTGAAGCTCTTCATCGGAGAGCTGAGTTTGGAAACAAATGATGAGAGTCTGAGGGGCCACTTTCAGCAACAGGGAACACTCACAGACTGCATAGTAATGAGAGACCAAAACTCCAAGCAGGCAAGGGGCTTTGGGATTGTCACTTATGCCACTGTGGAAGAGGTGCATGCAGCCATGAATGTAAGCCCACACAAAGTAGATAAAAGTACTGTGGAACCAAAGAAATCTGTCACAAGAGAAGATTCTCAGAGACGAAGTGCCCACTTAATACTAAAGAAGACCTTATTGGTGGCATTAAAGAAGATACTGAAGAACATCACCTATGAGATTACTTTGCACAATATGGACAATTAAAGTGATTTGATTTTATCAAATTGAAGTGAAATTATGACTGAGAGAGGCAGTGGAAAGAAGCCAGGCTGTGCTTTTGTAAACTTTGTTAACCACCCATGATTCTGTGGACATGATTGTCATTCAAAAATACCACAATGTGAACAGCTACAGTTGTGAAATGAGGAAAGGCTTGTCAAAGCATATGGCTAGTGCTTCATCTAGCCAGAGGGATCAAAGTGGTTCTGGAAATATTGGTGGTGGTGGTGGAGGTGGTTTTGGTGAAAATGACAGTTTCAGTTGGGGAGGAAACTTCAGTGGTCAAGGTGGCTTTGGTGGCATCCATGGTGGGTGTGGAAATGATGGCAGTAGAGATGGCTGCAATGGATTTGGTAATGATAGAAGCAATTATAGAGGTGGTGGAAGCTATAATGAATGTGACAATCACAACACAATTAAATTTAAAGAAATTTAATTATTCTTTAAATTTTGGACAATTGAGGAAGGAAACTTTGGAGGCCGAAGCTCTGGGACTTATGGTGGTGGAGATCAATATTTTACTAAATCATGAAATCAAGGTGGCTACGGTGGCTCCAGCAGCAGTAGTAGTTGTGGAGGTGGGGGAAGCTTTTGACACTTCTGGGAACCAAATCTGAGCAGGAAAGGGGAACCAGAGAAGTGACAGGGAAGCTACAGGTTACAACAGATTTGTTAACTCAGCCACTCACAGTGCTGGTAGGGCCTCGCTGCTACAAAGAAGTCGTGTTTCAGACTATGCTCATGCATATGGGCAAAAAACTTGTGGACTGCATTTGTAACTAATTGTATAACAGGTTATTTTTGTTTCTGTTCTGTGGAAAATGTGACGCATTCCAACAAAGAGTTTTTTATGTATCTTCTTTTTATTTTAAAGAGAATAAAATAATAAAAATATAAGATAGTACTTCAATACAAGTTGACAGGAAATTAACAATTGTTGTTACATTGCATATTGTTATTTTCAAAATAGTGTATACTTTTTTTCTTCTGCAACCTTTGATTAGCTCAGCTGGAAAGAATAACTGAGAGGGGTAAAAGGAGGAAAGGAGGATAAGTGTGTGTATACACACACACACACACACACACACAAGATAGGATAAGATACGCTAATTTCAAGGGGCTTATTGCAAGGAACAGTTAATGTTTAATTGTTTGTTAAATCTTGCATTTTTTTAAAATGTGGAAATTCCAACAAAGGGTTTTAATGTAGACATTGTTTTGGCACCCATGCTGTTGATTGCCAAATGCAATAGTTTGATCATGACAATGAATAAATCTGTCTCTTTAAAAAGAAACTCAGAACACACATACGCTTGACTAATTTTTTCAAAACTCTGATGCAAGAACAAATGTAGGAAATTCTCCATGAATAAAATATTCATTATCTTACTCATTATAATAACACAGTACAAGACCATAAAATAAGCAACTAAAGGCTGGCTATGCAATTTGTGGAATGTACTGCAGTGAAATTATGAGAGAATTGTGGGATCCAAAGTTAGCGATTTAATGAACAACTTGAATCTTTGCTACTTATAAGAAAACAAGTAAGTGTTAGGAGGCTTACTTATTGGAGGTTTATGCTAAGCAAAGGTAGACAACTACAAATAAAGTTTATACACAGGAAGATATATTATAACATATACATACAAGGGTTAAACATGATTACTTGACAATTTTGAAGTGGAAAGAGCTATTTTCTACCAAAAAAGCCCATATCCCAGGTAACATCATTTGAAACATGGAAAACGTCCAATGTTAATCATGTACGATTGAGAACAGAATGAAATACGTAAAAGCAAACAGGACAGCAAACACTTATGTGGGAGGAAAAAGACAAGTCAGAAACTAGTTTGAGATGCTCATCACTGGCACATGCAACCACAGAAGGATCATCGCACAGGAGATCCTGAGGGGCAGCCACCTCTGGTGTCACGTTCAGAAAATCAAACTCTGTCTTTGCAGAATGGGAAGCAACATACAGATTGTAGGAAAATGGAAAGTCCTGTCACTGTAGTGAGAGGGAACCATGGGTCCAGACTGGGAGCTGACACCAGGTTGAAAACAGCTCCAGAGAGCTGGGCTGGAGGAGTGGCGCAAGCGCAGAGCAACCACTAGAATCACAGCGAGGAGGAAGAGCACAGAGACCAAGGCCAAGGCCACCACTAGGTAAAACTGCAGCTCCTCCTGCGGGTCAGAGGACACAGGTCGTTCACTGAGGTCAGGCAAGACCTCTTGCAGGCTATCCACGAAAATGAGGTGCAACGTGGCTGTGGCCGAAAGAGGAGGCTGTCCTCCATCGCACACAGCGACCAGCAGGCGGTGTCTGACAGCGTCTTTATCGCCTAAGGCGCGAGTAGTGCGCACCTCGCCAGTGCGCAGCCCCAGGCTGAAGAGCCCAGGGTCGCTGGCCTGCAGCACGTGGTAGGACAGCCAGGCATTGTGTCCGGAGTCAGCATCCACCGCCACCACCTTGGTGACCAGGTAGCCGGGCTCTGCGACGCGCAGCACAGTGTCAAAGAGTGCTGCTCCATCGGGCCCCAGCGCGGGGTACAGCACCTGTGGGGCGTTGCCATTGCGGTCTCCCACCAGCACTTGCAGGCTCACGTTGGCGCTGAGCGCGGGCAAGCCGTGGTCGCGGGCCTGCAGCGTGAGCTGGAAGGCGCGCAGTTGCTCATGGTCGAAGGCGCGCTGCGCGAACACCACCCCGCTCTGTGCGCTCACGGACACGTAGGACAGTAGCGCTCTGGGCTCCAGGTCGCTGGCCACGATGGAGTAGGAGACTTGGCCGTTGGACCCCAGATCAGGATCAGAGGCTCCAACTTGAGCAATGGAGACCCCAGGAAGGTTGTTCTCAGCTACATGGACCATGTAAGAGACCTGCTGGAAAACTGGTGCGTTGTCATTGACATCTGAGATATGCAGGATGATGCTTGCGCTGGAGGAGAGGGGCAGCTTACCCCTGTCACTCGCTGTGATGGTGATGTTGTACTCAGAGATCTCCTCTCGGTCTAGAGCCCTATCACTAGTTTGTAATAGTTCTTTGCAGAAGATTTCAACAGAAACCCTATATTTTCTGAGATGTGGCAGTAAACATGACCATTTTCTCCAGAGTCTCTATCTCTTGTCTTTATCAAAGCGATCACTGTCCCTAGAGGTGAATCTTCTGGTAGTGGAGTAAATACTGAAGTCACAATCACCTCAGGTGCACAATCATTCTCATCAAGAATTTCGACTTGAACACTGCAATGGGATGCAAGATCTCCAGGATCTTTTGCTTCTATGTTCAGGGTGTAACTATTAGCCATTTCAAAATCCAGATGATCCTTTGTCGTGATCTCTCCTGTTCTTTCATCTAAGTTGAAAATCTGTTCCACCTGTTCATCCACATTGTGAAAGGAGTAGATGATCTCTGCATTAATGCCCTCATCCTGGTCGGTGGCTGTCACCTGAAGCACTGAGAAACCAGGGGGAACCATCTCTGGCAGTGTGACCCTGTACACATCCTGGCTGAACATTTCAACTCAGGATATTTATGTCCATTTGAAGCCTGTTTCTCTGCAAGATCAAAGTACTTATTGTCATGAAGAAGATATCTTTGCAGTGAGTTAAGCCCAGCATCTGAACCCAGGACTGGATCTAGAGGAAATGTTTTACATGGCTTTCCCTAATGTTCAAATCAATCTTAATTTGTTTCAATAGTGGAGTGTTGTCATTTATATCCTGAACAATTACTGCTATATGGAAAATATTCAATTCATTTTCAGAGACAACATTGAAATCCATGACACACTGAAGCCGTTTGCCGCAAATCTGTTCTTGGTCTATTATGTCACTCACCTGCAAGTCTCCACTGTGTGGGTTTACAGTAAAGTATTCCTTCTCTGCACTAATCCCCAGCTTCCATGCAGACAAGTCTTGGACACGCAGCCCCAGATCTTTGGTGAGGTTTCCTGCCACCGACTTCTTGGCCAGCTCCTCTGGAATTGAATAGCAGATCTGATCTGGGAGACCCCAGTAGAGCAAAGACAGCAGGAAGGACGTTACTGGCACCCACAGTGCCTGCTGCTTGTCTCCACTCTTGGTCTAATCTTCCTTCCTTGGCTGCTACTCCTTTGTGCATGGAAGGAATCAGCTCTCTGTGGAGGGCTGACTCCCATGTAGGGTGAGATTTCTTGACTGCATTTTCTGCACCTGATTTTGTACTGGTCTCTTCTGCATGATTCCTTCATTTATTTTTATTTTTACATTTTGTAGTTTAGGGAAGCATCTCCCATGGTATCCAGGGTCTCACTTCTAGATTGGATTCATAGTGATCTCTCTATTTCCAGCCTCCCATGAGCTGGAATTACAGACGTGCACCACCACGTCCTCTGAACCCTTGAAGCAGAAAATTACCCTAGGAGTCTCCCAAAGGAGTCAAGGACTTAATCATTCTTCTTTTGACCTAAAGCAACTCTTACAGGTTTTCTCAGGAAACCGCATGTTAATTTTTTTTTTCAGAACTGGGGATTGAACTCAGGCCCTTGAGCTTACCAGGGAAGCGCTTATTCTACTGAGCCATCTCCCTAGCCCAGAAACTGCATGTTTATAAAGGTCTCAAATGCTTTTGTCAATTTATAAAGAATATTTATTTGCTTTTAAATAAGTAGTATATTTATATTGTTCAAAATTCAAAAAGTATATAGGAAAAGAAAAAAAGTATATATGCCATAGGTTCTTAAGTAGCATTCCTGAATTATGTGACATTTTGTTTTTTTCTCATAGGTGTTACCAAATTTTGTTCAGCTGATTTGAGATTTTATGGACTTTAGGATCAATATATTTCAGTTGTATGAGGAAAAATTTATAACAAAATTAAAATTGATTATCAGTACAGGTTAATGCTCAAATTAGAAGGTCAATGATTGATCTGTGAATGAGTTGAGAAGCTTACCATACAATGTAATCATCAAAATTTGCAATGTAATTAACCCTTCAGAACTCTAGCAATATGGTCTCATTACCTTTTGTTATACTGACATGTAAAATTTGTACTTGAAGTCTCTTGTACTTCAAAACCCTGTAGGCTTTGTTAATTATTTCAGCAGTGTTTCTTTTTTATTTTTGTTTTATTGAAGTACAAATATCAATGAGACAGTTTTAAGATACCTTGACAAGATGGATTTGATAAATTAATACATTGCAAACTGTTTTCATAATGTTTTGGTATCATAGAAGGTGCATACATGATATTATACTTACAGACATTATTATACTGTATGTCTCTTATCATATGTGACATTTTCTTGAAGGAAAATTTAACCATCTTTTATATCTTCCCAGATGCTTTGTAGAGTGTGGCAGATTTTATAAATGTCATCCCTCCTTTTGATGCGCATAGAAGCACACAAGATATCCTGTTACAGACTTTGCTTTGTTTCATTCATCATATATGTGTGTGACATCATATCTGAGTCATGTATAGTAGGGAATCAAATCTTGAAGATAATTTGCAACCAGTAAATAAAGAAGTATTTCAGTACATTGTATTTCTAATAGCTACATAGGAATTATCATTTGGATAGGTAATAATTTGTTTAATCAGAAATATTTGCTAAAAGAAATTCAGTGCTCTTTGAACAAAAACGTATTTTCCTTGTTATAATAGGTTACACATTATTGCCACCCTTAGGTATTAAAGAACATACCAGTCTGATTCTAGATTCTAGAATATATTTTGGAATCTAAATATGGTTGACTAATTTTAGGTCCTGTGAAAATTTCCAAATAGAATTTCAATACCTTAAATTTTATTTTATTTTTTGGTGGAACTGGGGATTGAACTCAGGCCCTTGTACTTGTCAGGGAAGATTTTATTCAATTGAGCCATCTCCCTGGCCAATACCTTAGTATTTTTTTTTTAAAGTATGACATTAAATTTATTATTTCTTTCTCAAGAGAGTTTTCTTCAGTTCATTAAGACCCAGCTCCCCTTACATGGGCTTTGGTGGAGGTCGTGGGGCAGCACCAGCAGGTCTAAATCAGGGTGGAGGAGTTTGGTCCTTGGGGGCTTCATGAGATCAATTTCTGATCGCTTTGCTGTGAATAGCACAACTCACACAGTAATGCAGCTTCACATTATAGCTTGGGAAGCACATAACCGTCGAAGCACATAACCCTTGAAGACACTTACTTTCGAAATGTCCCTGAAGGCGTTGGCCTCCACTATGTTCCGAATGACAAACTTCTTAATGGCCCTATCCGTGGGCATGAACCGGGTGCAGTTTGTGCAGCAAATAGGTTGCACATGACTGTGGCGCTTTTTGGCATGACCATTGTTCCTTCTTTTTTTTTTTTTTTTTTTTTTTGTCATCATGGAAAGGAGGACCCAAAAAGAGTAATACCTTAGTATTTTAAATAATCTCTCTTAGCTATGAGTTATCACTTATACTGTACTACCATTTCTACTGTTCAATCACAACAGAAGATTGTCTCCCTTCTAAGTACTACTCAGGCCAACCCTGCTTAGCTTCTGAGATCAGGTGCCTTCAGAGTGATATGGTCGTAGAAAACCACAGAAGATTGTGAAGAAACTCTTTGTAAACTGGATTGAGCCATATTACAATGCTTGCTACACTTCTATTTATTTATTTTTTATGATTACTTTTGTAGGTATATTTTAAAATTCATTTTAATGAGAAAAACATAAAATAGTACTGAAGTAGTTTCAAAACAAGTTAGTACAACAGTTATAATAATGAATACATTGCTTATTGTTGTCTTCATATTAGTTATTCAGAGGACAAGATGCTTTTAAATCAACAAAACACCAACTTGTGTGGACACAGGCATTCCACAATGTTGAAGTAAATCACAGAACTATATGAAGGCACAAAGAACGAGAGCCACATATTCCTTATACACAAAATACTTCATCTTGTATCAGATCATTCCAGGGCAGCACATTGATAGACCTGTGTCAGACTAATTTATAGGGGGGGGGGCAATGGATAGAAACAAAGCCAAGTTACTAAGTGCCCTGAGTCACAGAAGCCCAGAACCCAAATGACCCAACTTTTCTCAGAGGCTGACCTGATGAAAGCCAGAAAGATGTGAAGGAGTCAAATTCTCCATAGAAATCAAAGTGAAAATAGAGATGCCATGATAAGTAACTCAGAACTAAAATCTCCTTAAACCTAAGTGAAATGAAACAGTAAATATTTTTGGTAATTACAAAAGTAAACCAAAAGAATCACACAAAGTCATTGTCAGTATAGATCAGATCAGATAGCAAGAGATTTGGTCTTTGTCCACGGGTTGGTACAGCCTCTTAGTACATGTGGCATGAAAGTAGTAGCAGTAGGTTTTAAAGAGACCAAACTGGATGTGATTTTCCATTGAAGAAGACAAACTGGATGGAGGAGAAACAAGTGGAGTCTTGCTAGAACAATCCTGAGAAGATAATGAGCAGATAAAGAGACATCGAGACTTGGGAAGCAAGTTGCCATCCATCTGCAATAAACACTGAGGAGAAAAAAGTGGCTATAAGAAAACTAGAAAAATCCTTCCTTTTTTCACAGACCTTATTTATTTTAAGGCAACACCTTCCTGAAATTTTGATTTCAAAAGATAATTTAGACTTAATTATGAAGGAAGCTGTGTAGAAAAGAATCACCAATTTTATTAATTTGGAAATCCTCTACCAGAGCTAACTCCTTGTAATAATAGCCCCTTGTAAGTCAATGTAGAAATCTTTTGTAACCTGTATGATAGCAGAGCATTCTTTACCTGATAGAAATCCTATTAATTTACTGAATGTGGGTGAACATTTATTTATACGTGTCTCACTGAATGGATGTCATGCTAAAGAGACACTGTGCTTTTGAGAAGTAATTGAAAAGCCATTAGCTAGATGACAGAACTCATTGAATAGCAGAGAATTCATACTGGAAAGAAACCAGTGAATATAGATCTAGCATATTATCATTGAATGTTAACAACTTTATACTGGGGAGAAAGATTTGATTGAGGTACTGGTGGTAAAATTATCCTTCAAACTTTATCCTTTGTTCTGCATTTTAGAGGTCATATACAGAAGTTTTATAAATGTAAGAAATGAAATATCTTCAGCCAAAAGTAAATTCTCATTCTTCAGAAAATTTATACTGGCAAGCAATCTTGTGAATGTGGGAAAGCTTCCATTCCAATGTCACACCTCAGCCAGCAGAGAAATTGTAGTGGGGGAGCCCCCTTTGCCTGTAAGATATGTGGGAAAATCTTCAGCCACAAATCCAATCTAACTGAACATGAGCATTTTCATACTAGAGAGAAACCTTTTGAATGTAATGAATGTGGGAAAGCCTTTAGCCAAAAGCAGTATGTTATTAAACATCAGAACACCCATACTGGAGAAAAGCGTTTTGAATGTAATGGTTGTGGAAAATCCTTCAGGCCAAAAAGAGAACCTCCTTACCCATCAGAAAATTCACATTGGAGAGAAACCTTTCGAGTGCAAAGATTGTGGGAAAGCTTTCATTCAGAAGTCAAACCTCATCAGACACCAGAGTACTCACACCGGAGAGAAGCCCTTCATATGTAACAGTGTGGGAAAACCTTTAGTGGCAAATCAAATCTTACTGAGCATGAGAAAATTCATATTGGAGAGAAACTCTTTAAATGTAATGAATGTGGAACAGCTTTTGGCCAGAAGAAGTACCTTATAAAGCATCAAAACATTCACACTGGAGAGAAACCCTATGAATGTAATGAATGTGGAAAAGCCTTTTCTCAACGAACATCACTTATTGTACATATGAGGATTCATTCAGGTGATAAACCTTATGAATGCAATGTATGTGGAAAAGCCTTCTCTCAGAGTTCTTCTCTCATGGTGCATGTGAGAAGCCATACATGTGAGAAGCCTAAAGTTGTAATGAGTGTGGGAAAGCTTTCTCTCAGTTCTCAACTCGAGCCCTCCATTTGAGAATACACACAGGTAAGAAGCCTTATCAATGTAGTGAATGTGGAAAAGCTTTCAGCCAGAAGTCACACCACATTAGACATCATTAAGACCTTTAAATATTTTCAGAATGGGAAAACATGAACCAGGAATTTGTATCTCACAGTATAACAGAAATATTTTGAAGAGCATCCTGAGTGAGATGAACTTTTATTTTATTTTACTTTATTTTTTGTCTTTTTTTTGAGACAGGGTCTCATTATGCAGTTCAGGCTGGCCTTAAGCTCACTTTGTAGCTCAGGCTGGTCTTGAACTCACAACAATCCTCCTGCCTCAGCCTCCTGAGTGGTGGGATTACAGGCATGTGCCACCATGCCCAGCTTTAGATGAACTTTTAAACAAATGCTAAGACTTTAGAGGACACCAATAGTTCATACTGCAGAAAAAGACATTTGTATGATAAAAAGACTGCTCAAACAAACAAACAAAAAATACATAAAAAGTAACACTGACTTTAGGTGCATTTCCCTAAAACTGGGAGGAGAAAATAAAGGATTGTTACTATACTCAGCATAAATCTGGCCACCTTTGCCAGTATAAGAAAAGTTATAAGTACTACAAAGGAAACAAACATGATCGTATGCAAGTAATAAGCCTTTGTGATAGTGATTCAGCAAAGCAGAAGACATTCCATAGAGACCTATGCATTAATTTGAATTTGGAATATGGAAGAGATGGCATTAGGAGAAATAATTTTTAAAACATTATTTGGAGGTAATTATCTAAGAATGGGTCATGGATTATACAGAAAAGTAAAATTCACTGGAATGAAGACAGCATTATTAAAATTAGTGTATAAAAATTAGTTTTGACCTTGGGAGTAGAAAAGCATTTCTTGTAAGAAATTAAAAAATACTTAATGTGTACATTCAAGAAATACTAGGAGTTTTTCTGTGGCTCAATTTGTAGAAGCTAGATATTAGAAGCAATTCAAATATCCATCTAAAACCAGAATGTGAAGTTCTTATGATGGAATACTACACATCTATAAAAATGCAACATGAAAGCCATATGCTCATGGAAATACCTAAAAAATGTTGAGATGGAAAGAAGTTGGAGGGCCGGGGATGTAGCTCAGTGGCGCAGTGCCTGCCTAGCAAGTGCAAGGTCCAGAGTTCGATTCTCGGTTCCAAAAAAGAAAATAGTAAAAATAAGGCCAAAAAAAGCTCCTTTGGGGAAAGAAGTTGGAGAATTATATATATATATATATATATATATATATATATATATATATATATATATATATTACAGTGACTTTGTAAATTTGAATTATAAACATTTGCTTGATAAAGTTCAGTACTTTATATTGCTAATGATTACACATAGCTATGTAAATATTTTTTAAATCAATTGGAAGGATACTGACCAAACTCCTGATGGTGGCCTGTGAAGAATGGAGAAGGGATGGGAATGAGTGTGTGTGTGGGGAAGGGGCTTCATCTCTTTATATAAATATCTATTTCTCTGCAAGTAAATATATGAGGAAGCTCACTAATTCTGCATTGTGGTATAAGGATATTTTGTCTTATTTTTTGTACTTTTCTGTATTTTTAAAGTTTCACAAAATTAAAAGAATAGGGTGAAGAGAATCTGTACCTGTAGAAGTTATGCTATAATAAATTCTCAAATACTAAACTTTTTATAGAAATTATTTCTAAAAATTTTATCAGCAATGAGTGGATGCACTTACTCTATGTAATATGAAATCTATTTTATTAAAACTTAAAATGATGACATTCCAAAGAAAAAAAGATAACAAGAGATTTGAAGTACAGCAGTCCACTGAGAAAATATAAATATTAAACTTACATATAAATTTTAAATATTTTCCATAAATTGCCACAGACTTTTTGTTCAGGAAAGAAAACTTCAAGGAAAGCATAGCTGAATGTAAAAAGGAGGATTATTAAAAATACCCATACTTGACATTAGCACCACAAGAAAGAATGCTATAAACATGAATTCATAAACCTGCTTACTATTTTATAAGTCTAATCTGTCCTTTCAATAATTCTGGAAAGATAAAGGGCCAGAGTTGGTTTCCAAGTAACCCCCAAAAACTGCACGTTGGAAAATGGCATTTTCAAATGTGAATAATAAGATGTATAAAATTAAGAAATTTCTGTGGAAAACATAACTAAAAGAATACTAAAAAGGATCATGAACAAGTAGGTTTGGGGTTCTTGGCCAATGATAGAGCTTTTGTATGCTACATCTCATGGTTGGGGTCCAAATTTTGTTCAATTATCATCCCTAAAGAAAAAAAAAACAGTAATGTTTTTGTGTAGTATATGTAATTGACTACCATTGCTCCTCCCTGTAAAGCAAGATATTATTGATAAAGAGGTGTCATTAGGTAACACCTTACACATCTCATTCAACTAGAGACATGTACAAAGCCTTGTGCCTATGTCTTGCAGTCATAAGATCTACAAAAAATGGACTCACCTGAACAAGACTGGGATCTTCTTTTGTTTCAAGTAAATCCTGAGTGATCAGAAGAGGCTCGCTTTTCTCACAGCTCTCCTGGCTGAGGAGCGTGTCAGCGTAGTTGGGCTGTGGGAAGATCAGGTGGCTCTTCCGCGAGCCCGCGGTAAGCGAGACCTCATGTGAATAGGTCTGCAGGAAAGCCTGCACCCCATCCACACCCACAAAGTGTGAGGTGGGCACCCCAGACAACCCACCCCGGGCAGACTGAAGCAGGCGAGTCGTGTGCCAGCGCCTCAACCTAAGCGCCAGCAGCACGATGACAAAGGCCAGGAAGACACAGGAGACAGCAGCCACGGCCACCACCAGGTAGAGCGTGAGGTCTGAATCACTGGGGTCTGCGGGGGTCCTGATGCTGCCCAGGTCTGTGAGGACATCCGGGATGCTGTCAGCCACAGCTATGGTGAGAGTGACAGTGGCAGAGAGAGGGGGCTGGCCATGGTCCTGGACAGCCACCACCAGGCTCTGTTTGAGGGCATCTCTGTCCAGCAGGGCTCTTGCTGTGCACACTTCCCCTGTGTGTAGCCCCACTGAGAAGAGCCCTGGTTCGCTGGCTTTGAGCAGGCGATACGACAGCCAGGCGTTCTGACCTGAGTCTCTGTCCACTGCCACCACCTTTGTCACCAGGTATCCAGGCTCTGCAGATCGGGGTGCGAGCTCCACGCCAGTGGAGCCATCCGTGGGGGGAGCGGGGTACAGGATCTCAGGCGTGTTGTCATTCTGGTCTAGCACAAACAGGTTCAGTGACATGTTGGTGCTGAGTGGAGGATGCCCGCTGTCCCTGGCAGTCACCAGCAACTGCAGATCTCGGAACTGCTCATAATCAAAGGAACGCAGTGCATACAGGACACCAGTGTTGGAGTTGATGGACACATAGGAGGACAGGGGCGCCCCCTGGATGGTGTCCTCAGTCAGGGAGTAGGTGACCTGGGCATTCTCACCACTGTCAGGATCCTGGGCTGTGATGGACAAGATAGAGGCTCCTCTGGGATTGTTCTCTTCGATGTAGGCAGAGGAGGAGACACTAGTGAATGTGGGCGGGTTGTCATTGATATCCACCACCTGCAGTGAGATATGAGTGTCTGTAGACAGTGACGGAGTTCCGTGGTCTGTGGCCGTTACTGTAATGTTATATTCTGAGACTTCTTCCCTGTCCAAAGTTCTGTGTATCAACAACCGATGATAATTTCCATAGGTCTTTTCAAGCCTGAAGGGCAGATTATCCTGAATGGAACAAGTGACAAGGCCATTCTCTCCTGAGTCACTGTCCTGCACATTGAAAAGGGCAATTACTGTGCCCAGGGAAGAATTTTCTTGAACTGAGCTGAGGAGAGAGGTAACTGTGACTTCTGGAGCATTGTCATTCACATCCAGGACTGTCACCAGAACCTTGCTTCTGGCTAGGAGACCAGGACCATCACGGGCTTCTACATCTATGGCATAGAATCCGGAATCTTCGTAATCTAGATCCCCCACTACTGTTATGTCCCCGCTCAAAGAATTTAACTGAAATAGCTGAGATACTTTGTCCCTTACTTTCCGGAAAGAATATGTGACTTGTCCGTTGGTTCCTTCATCTGGATCAGTGGCTTTTATTGTGAGGAGCCGAGTGCCAATGGGCAAGTTCTCATGAACACTAACATGGTACTCAGGCTGAGTAAAGAGAGGAGCATTATCATTGATATCTATAAGTGTTACATGGATCCTGGCAGTGCTAGAGCACACTGGGTCTCCTCCATCAAAGGCGGTGAGAATGAGGTAGTGCACTGTCTCTTCCTCACGGTCTAGAGAACGCTCCAGCACCAGCTCTGGGTACTTAATCCCATCTGCCCCGGTTTGCACTTCCAGGGAGAAATGAGCATTGGAGCTGAGCTGGTAACCCTGCAGCGAATTTATCCCTATATCGGGATCAAAAGCCTCTGGGAGAGGAAATCTTGTCCCGGGAATTTCACTCTCAGGGACTTTTATTTCCGTCTGGTCTGCTCCAAAGGTGGGTGAGTTATCATTAATATCGATTATTTCCACTTCTATTTCAAAGATTTTTACTTTATCCTCGAGGAGAATCTCTAGGTTTGCCACACACTTTGGAGCTCTGTCACAGAGCTCCTCTCGGTCTATCCTGCCCGCGGTGACCAAGCTGCCGCTCCGCGGATTCAGAGCAAAGAGCTGGGTCTTACCTTTGGAGACGATGCGGACTCCGCGCTCGGCCAGCTTCTGGGGCTCCAGCCCCAGGTCCTTGGCGATGCTGCCCACCACAGAGCCTTTTTCCAGCTCCTCTGGAACCGAGTAGCGGATCTGTTCTGACCGGGTTTCCCACAGAGCCCGGAGGAGTATGCAGATGCAGAGCAGTCCTTTGTAGCCTGGTGAATGAAGAGGAGCAGCCATTGCCTTCCCGCTGCGTGTATCCGGAGCTGGGCTGTTTCTCCGTGGAGCCCCAAGGAGCCCTATGACCGCTGGGTTTCCAAAGGATGTGCTTTCGCCATTGGATGCTGGAGCTTGCGGGGATCCAGGCTGAAGCTTTCCTAAAGCCCCAGAACTAGTGGATTTGTGGTGCAGCAATCTTGTTCCGATATTTCAGGTTGTCTTTTCCCCCGGATTGGTGAACAGCGACGCTCAGAGCCCTAACCTGTTATTGCAACGTATTCTTTTACATATATTTCGCATTCTTAAATCTGTTTTTCCCAGACAGAGTGAAACTCAAAGTCCCATTGCTGAATTTGCTTGTTTAACTTGCAGTGAAAATCTATAAATATTCCAAATTTCCGTTTATGGTAAACTGTAGGTTATTTATTTTTCAGAATGTGGTTATTTTTTCGCACTCTTCATAGATTCTTTCAATTTTTCATTGTTCACCCCTCCTCATAGTACTCTTCTTTTTGGTGTGTGTAGTGTCTTGCGTATGTGTAGTACATCCATTTCCCCAGGCACAAGAGCCAACAAGAAGGGTGTAGAAAAATGATGGGTGAAAAGTCAGTAGTGGGCCTTTAGCCTGGAAGTCCAGGTCTGGTGTTCATTCACAAAGAGAGTGTCTTCTCCTGCATTCATCCTTTAGAACCTGGGGCAGGATTTCAATTCTTTTCCAAAGCATACTTATTTTTGAAGACATAGTCTTTCTTACCTTTATATAAAATAGACGTGGCAAGAATGATTTGCAACTTAGGTAGAAAAATCTACTGATGAATTTTGTATAGAGCAGATTCTAACTGACAAGATATGCTTGTGAGTATTGGGTTCACAGTGTATCTTTATAATAGCAACTTTTACAAATTAGGCACCCAATATTTTCCACAATATTTTCAGTGTTTAATGAATGGGGTACCGAAACAAATGCAAGGCCGCAAGCAATGGATAGCAAGCAGTAGGCTGAAGTACTATAAAAAGCAGACAGTATTTCAGTGACTTTATAAATATACCAGACTTCTCTTGTAGTCTTATTTAACCATCACATGCGATGTCACTTTACCATTATTTTTATTTTCTCTTTTTTTGAGACAGGGTCTTGCTGTGTAGTCCAAGGTGTCTTGAACTCATGATGATCCTCCTGCCTCAATCTCCCATATCCTGGTTTTATAGGTTTTTATACTATCATGTCTGGCTATTTCTATTTGTTTAGTTTTAATTTTAGAAACATGCAGTACACCTTTGACAGGTGTAGACAAAGGAAGGGGTGAAGAAAGAAAAAGTCATGATGTGTGTGTATAGACAGTACAGTTGGGATAGTTAACACTGTGCTTCTACATAATGCTATGAGAGGCAAGATCTTCACTAATGGTGGTTGGACAGGATATTATGTCAGCTTCTAGTACTATGGTCATCCACTAGGAAAATAATTATTGAATTTTTGATATAATTCAGGTATAAAAAATAATATAAGTAAGCAGCTACACTCTTAATTCACTGATAAGAGATATCTGCTAAAATAATATCTGTAAATATAATATCATGTATGCACCTTGTACAATACCAAAACATTATGAAAACAGTTTGCAATGTATTAATTTATTGAATCTGTCTTGTTAAGGTGTCTTGAAACTGTCTGATTGACATTTGTAGTTCAATAAAATAAAAAATAAAAATAAAAAAAGAAACATGCAGTAAAAGGAAATATTTTAGTAGCTGTCTATGCCTTGTTATGGAATGTGTAGTGTTTTATGGAGCTGGGGATAACTCAGCACCTCAGGATGCTAGGGATGCCACTGAACTATGTCCAAAATTCCCTCATGACTTTCTCTAAAAATTTGAAAAATTTTTAGAGAAAGCAGTACATCAGTAGTTCTTTAGATTATTCTCCATTAAATAATTAGCATACAAGGTTGACTAAATTTTCAGGAGACATAAAAGTTTACTATCTATATGGAAATTTTACAGCTTCTGATTTTCAGAGAATGGACTAAAAGTTTTTTTTCACAGTCTTTCAAAGAGTCACTAACTGCTAGCAAGTAGGACATTACAATGAGGCATTCCAGAAATAAGTTGGATGCAATGAGTGAAGTCTCAGAGTATCTTATTCCTTTTTGCACCACGGATTCTGACTGACATCATTTCTATGTCAGAGTCTGCCAAGGAGCCTGAACAATTCCTGAAGCTCTTCAAAGGAAAGCTGAGCTTTGAAACAAATTATGAGTGTCTGAGGAGTCATTTTCAGCAATAGGGAACACTCAGAGACTGTGTGGTAATAAGAGACCTAAACTCCAAGCAGGCCAGGGGCTTTGGATTTGTCACTTATGCCACTGTGGAGAGGTGGATGCAGCCATGAATGTAAGCCCACACAAAGTAGATAGAAGTACTGTGGAACCAAAGAAATCTGTCACAAGAGAAGATTCTCAGAGACGAAGTGCCCACTTAATGCTAAAGAAGACCTTATTGGTGGCATTAAAGAAGATACTGAAGAACATCACCTATGAGATTACTTTGCACAATATGGACAATTAAAGTGATTTGATTTTATCAAATTGAAGTGAAATTATGACTGAGAGAGGCAGTGGAAAGAAGCCAGGCTGTGCTTTTGTAAACTTTGTTAACCACCCATGATTCTGTGGACATGATTGTCATTCAAAAATACCACAATGTGAACAGCTACAGTTGTGAAATGAGGAAAGGCTTGTCAAAGCATATGGCTAGTGCTTCATCTAGCCAGAGGGGTCAAAGTGGTTCTGGAAATATTGGTGGTGGTGATGGAGGTGGTTTTGGCGAAAATGACAGTTTCAGTTGGGGAGGAAACTTCAGTGGTCGAGGTGGTTTTGGTGGCAGCTATGGTGGTGATGGATATGGTGGCAGTAGAGATGGCTAAAATGGATTGATATTGGTAGAAATGGTTATAGAGTGGTGGAAGCTATAATGAATTTGGCAGTTACAACAGTCAGTCTTCAAATTTTGGACCCATGAAGGAAGGAATGTTTGGAGGCAGAAGCTCTGGGCCCTATGGTGGTGGAGGCCGGTATTTTACCAAATCAAGGTGTCTCCAGTAGCAGCAGTAGCTATGGCAGTGGCAGAAGTTTAAAACACTTCTGGGAAACAAATCTTAGCAGGAGAATGGTGCCAGAGAAGTGACAAGGAAGCTACAGGTTACAACAAATTTGAGAACTGAGCCAAGTACAGTGGTGACAGGGACAAGCTGTTACAGAGAAGTAGTATTTTAGACAATGCTTATGTGTATGTGCAAAAAACTCAAGGACTGTGTTTATGACTAATTACACAATGGGTTATATTGGTTTTTGTTCCATGGAAAGTGTAAAGCATTCCAACAGAGAGTTTAAATATAGATCTTTTTTTGAACCCATGCTGTGCATTGCTAAATGCAATAGTCTAATGACACCGAATAAATGTCTTTTTAAAAAAATAAGTCTCAAAATACACATACACTTGACTAATTTTTCAAAACTCTTTATGAAAGAGAAGTAGAAATTTCTCTATGAATAAAATGTTCATTACCTTATTTATTAGAATATCACAGAAGCAAGAGCATAAAGTAAATGACTAAAGGCTGATTATGAAATTTGTGGAATATACTGCAGTGAAATTACAAGAGAATAGTGGAATCCAAAGTTAGCGATTTAATGAACAATTTGTCTTTGCTACTCATAATAAAACAAGTAAGTTGTAAGAGGCTTAGTTATTGTGGGTTTATGCTAAGCAAGGTAGACAACTACAAATGAAATTTATGAACAGAAAGATATATTTTAACTTATACACTTACAAGGGTTAAACATGATTACTTGAAAAAATAGTGTTACTTGGATAAAAGGGTAACTGGTATTGTCATAAGAGTTAACATCCAAAGTATCACTCTTTCTAGCAAGAATTGCCAACATACAGAATATCAACAGTAAAAACCAAAAATTAGTGAACAGACAATTTTGAAGAGGATGGAGCTATTTGCCAGAAGCCCATATCCCAGGCACATGATTTGAAACATGGAAAATGTCCAAATTTAGTCATGCACAATTGAGAAGAAACGAAATATGTAAAATACAAACACTTCCATGGAAGGGAAAAGAAGAGTCACAAACTAGTTTGGGATTTTCATCAATGGCACATGGAACCACAGAAAGATCATCACAAAGGAGATCCTGAGGGGGACCCAATTCCTGTGACATGTTCAAAATTAAACTCTATTCCTTTTCAGAATGGGAGGCAAGGCCCAGATTATAGGATATGGTATAGTCCTGTCACTGTAATTGGGGAAACCGCGGGTTCAGACTTGGAGCTGAGACCAGGCTGAAAACACCTCAGGGTCGCAGAGGTGGAGGAGTGGCGCTGGCGCAGAGCCACTGCTAGAATCACAGCGAGGAGGAAGAGCACAGAGACCAAGGCCAAGGCCACCACCAGGTAAAACTGCAGCTCCTCCTGCGGGTCAGAGGACACAGGTCGTTCACTGAGGTCGGGCAAGACCTCTTGCAGGCTATCCGCGAAAATGAGGTGCAACGTGGCTGTGGCCGAAAGAGGAGGCTGTCCTCCATCGCACACAGCGACCAGCAGGCGGTGTCTGACAGCGTCTTTATCGCCTAAGGCGCGAGCGATGCGCACCTCGCCAGTGCGCAGCCCCAGGCTGAAGAGCTCAGGATCGCTGGCCTACAGCACGCGGTAGGACAGCCAGGCATTGTGTCCTGAATCAGCGTCCACAGCCACTACCTTGGTGACCAGGTAGCCGGGAAAGGTGGCGCGAGGCACCGTGTCGAAGAGCGCTGAGCTGTCGGGCCCCAGCGCGGGGTACAGCACCTGCAGGGTGCTGTCTTTGCGGTCTCCCACCAGCACTTGCAGGCTCACATTGGAACTGAGCGCGGGCGAGCCATGGACGCGGGCCTGCAGCAAGAGCTTGAAGGTGCGCAGCTGCTCGCGGTCGAAGGCGCGCTGCGTGGACACCACCCCGCTCTGTGCACTCATGGACACGTAGGACAGCAGCGCTCTGGGCTCCAGGTCGCTGGCCACGATGGAGCAGGAGACTTGGCCGTTGGACCCCAGATCAGGATCAGAGGCTCCAGCTTGAGCAATGGAGACCCCAGAAAGGCTGTTCTCAGTTACGTGGACCATGTAGGAGGCCTGCTGGAAAACTGGTGCGTTGTTACTGACATCTGAGATGTGCAGGATGATGCTTGTGCTGGAGGAGAGGGGCAGCTTACCCCTGTCACTGGCTGTGATGGTGATGTTGTACTCAGAGATCTCCTCTCAGTCTAGAGCCCTATCTGTCACTAGTTTGTAATAGTTCTTTGCAGAAGATTTCAACAGAAACCGTGTATTTTCTGAGATGTGGCAGTAAACATGGCCATTTTCTCCAGAGTCTTCATCTCTTGTCTTTATCAAAGCGATCACTGTCCCTGGAGGTGAATCTTCTGGTAGTGGAGTAAATACTGAAGTCACAATCACCTCAGGTGCACAATCGTTCTCATCAAGAATTTCGACTTGAACACTGCAATGGGATGCAAGATCTCCAGGATCTTTTGCTTCTATGTTCAGGGTGTAACTATTAGCCATTTCAAAATCCAGATGATCCTTTGTTGTGATCTCTCCTGATCTTTCATCTAGGTTGAGAATCTGTTTCACCTGTTCATCCACATTGTGAAAGGAGTAGATGATTTTTCCACTAACGCTGTCATGCTGGTTCGTGGCTGTCACGTGAAGCACTGAGAAACCAGGGGCAACCGTCTCTGGCAGTGTGACTCTGTACAGATCCTGTCTGAACATTGGAGGGTTGTCATTGACATCAGTGACTTGAATATGGATTTGGGCGGTGCTGCTTCAAGGTGGGTCTCCTCCATTCACAGCAGTTAGCACCAATTGATGAAAGTTATGCTCTTCTCTGTCCAGAGAATGTTTCAAGATCAACTCAGGATATTTATGTCCATTGGAAGCCTGTTTCTCTACAAGATCAAAGTAATGATTGTTGTGAAGATGGTATCTTTGCAGTGATTTAACCCAGCATCTGAATCCAGGGCTGGATCTAGAGGAAATGTTTTACCTGGCTTAGTGGATTCTCCTATTTTTAAATCAATCTTACTTTGTTTAAGTAGTGGAGTGTTATTTATATCCTGAACAGTTACTGCTGCATGAAAAATATTTATTGGATTTTTCAGAGATAACATCAAAATCCTTGACACACTGAAGGTGTTTCCTGCAAATCTATTGGTATTCTGTCACTCACAAGGAAGTTCATGCTGTCTGAGTTTATAGTCAAGCATTACTTCTCTGCACTAACCCACAGCTTCCATGAAGACAAGTCTTGGCCACACAGATCCTTGGCGAGGTTCCTACCACCGACTTCTTGGCCAGCTCCTCTGGAATCAAATAGTGGATCCTGTCTGGGAGAGCCCAGCAGAACAAAAACAGTAGGAAGGATAACATTACCTGCAGCCACAGATCCTTCTGCTCACCTCTTCTCTTGGTCTACTCTTCTGCCTCTGTCTGCTGGTGCTCTTTTGTGGACAGGAGGAGTCAACTCTCTGTGGATGGCTGACTCCCAGGTAAGGTGACATTTCCTGAGTGTGTTTTCTGCATCTGAATTTGTACTGTTCTCTTCTGCATGATTCATTTCTTCATTCATTTTTATTTTTTGTATTTTAGTGAAGTGTCTACATGGTGTCCAGGCTCTCACTATCAGATAGGACTCATAGTGATCTACCTATTTATAGCCTTTCAAGTGCTGGGATTACAGGCATGCACCACCTCATCCAGTGATTCCTTGAAGCAGGAAATTACTCTAGGAGTCTGCCAAAGGAGTCTATGAAGTAGTTGTCCTTCTTTTTACCTATAGTACCTCTGCGAGGTTTTCTTAGGAAACTGCATATTTATAAAGGTCTCAATGCTTTTTTTTAATTTATAAAGAATATTCATTTGTTTTTCAATAACTAGTATATTGATACTGTTCAAAGTTCAAAAAGTATATATATATATATATATATATATATATATATATATATATATATATATGCATACATACATACATTCTATCTATCTATCTATCTATCTATCTATCTATCTATCTATCTATCTATCTATGATATGCCATAGGTTTTTAACTAGCATCCCTGAATTGTGTGACATATTTTCTCAAAGAAAATCTTACCCATCTTTTATATCTTTCCAGATATGTTTGTAGAATGTGGCAGATTTTCTAAATGTTATCCCTTCTTTTGAGGCAAATAGAAGCACACAGGATATCCTGTTATGGACTTTTCTTTGTTTCATTCATCATATATGTGTTTGATATCACATCTGTATCATGTATAGTATGGAGTCATATCTTAAAGATAATTTTGTTTGTTTATGTCTTTTTGAGACAGGTTCTCACTATGCAGTTCAGGCTGGCCTTAAGCTCACTTTGTAGCTCAGGCTGGTCTCGAACTCACAACAATCCTCCTGCCTCAGCCTCCCAAGTGCTGGGATTACAGGCATGTGCCACCACGCCTGGCCTTAAAGATAACTTTGAATCAGTGCATAAAGAACTTTCTCAGTACATCAAACATATTTTATGTCAAACATATTTCTAATACCTATGTAGAAATCATCATCTGAATATATAATAATTTGTTTAATCAGAAATATTTGCTAAAAGAAATTCAGTGCTCTTTGAACAAAAACATATTTTTCCTTGTTGTAATAGGTTATGTCATTATTGTGGCACTTAGGTATTAAAGTGCATATTACTCTGATTATGAAATATATACTTCATGTCAGAATCTAAATATGGTTGACCAATTTTAGGCCAAGAGAAAATTTCCAAATTGCATTTCAATACTTTAGTATTTTATTTTATTTTTTGGGTGAAACTGGGGATTGAACTCAGGCCTTTGCACTTGTCAGGGAAATGCGTATTCAACAGAGCCATCTTCCTGGCCAATATCTTTGTATTTTAAATAATGTCTCTTGAGCTTCGAGGCATCACTTATACTATACTACAATCTCCAGGTTCAATCACCACAGAAGATTGGGAAGAAACTGTAACTGTTTGTAAATAAGACTGAGCCATATTTCAACACTTGCTATATTTTTATTTATTTTTTATGATTACTTTTGTAAGTATATTTTCTAAATACATTTTAATGAGAAAAACATAAAATGGTAGTGAAGTAGTTTCAAAACAAGTTAGTAGAACAGGTATAATAATGAATACAATTCCATGAGAAGAAAGATTTGCACTAGTAGTGTTTGGACAGGATATCCGGTCTGCTCCTTGTACTATGGATAACCACTAGGAAGATAACAATGTAAATAGCATTAATTATTGAAACTGTACTATAATTCAGCTTTTAAAAAAAGATAGGTATACAGCTACATTCTCTTAATTCATTGAATAGAGGCTTCTACTCTAATAGTGTTTGTAGATAGAGTAACATGTATACATCTTGTACAACAAAAAGCCACTATGAAAACAATGTGCAATGTATTAATTGTTGAATCTGTCCTACTAATTTGATTTGAAACTGTCTCATTGTTATTTGTTCTTCAATAAAATAAAATAAATGTAAAAAAAGAAAACCAAAAAGGTATTTAGATGATGTATCAACCTTTGTTAATCACCTATTCTTGTTTTGAAAATCTGTAACATGCATATTGCTGTATGTTACCCTGTATCTGTCTTTGTCTCTGATATTTGTTTTTGATTTTGTTTCTACTCTTTAAAATAAAATTAAATTAAAGAAAACAAAAAGGAAAAATATAGTGAATACACTACATATTGCTGACTTCATATTAGTTATTCAGAAGACAAGATGCTTCTAAATCAATAAAACACAAACATGTGTAGACACAGGCATTCTTTTTCCCAAAAGACTCACATGAAGTCAGTGTTAATACAGCTCAGATCAGGTAACAGCATGTTTGAAGTATACCAGTCCACTCAGAAAATATGCTTATTAAAATTATACCTAAAATTTAAATAATTTCCATAAATTGCCACTGCCCATATGTCCAGGAAAGGACAAGTAAAGCATAGTTGAAGGGAAAAGAAGGAAATTTACAAATACATACACTTAATTCAACATTAACACAAGAAATAATGCTATAAATATGAATTCATATAACTGCCTTCTACTTTACAAGTCTAATTTATTCTCTTAATAATTCCACAAAGTGCAAGGTCTAGAGTGGGTTTCCAAGTACAAACAAACAAACAAACAAAAACCACTGTACATATTTTAAAATATGAACAAATAGGGTGTATAAAATTAAGAAATTGCTTTTGAAACCATAATTAAAAGAAGACTAAAAAGGATCATAAAAAGTAGGTATGGGCTGGTGGATCACTGGTAGAGCATTTGTCTAGCATGTCCAATGGTCTGGGTTCAATTCTTATCATCCACAAAGAGAAAAACAATGATGTTTTTGTGTAATCCATGTAATTGACTACCATTGCTTCTCCTTTTAAAGCAACACACTATTGATAGAGGTGCCATCATGTACCAAGTTACACACGTTATTGAACAGGAGACATTTACAAAAGCTTGTGCCTATCTCTTGCAGTCATAAGATGTATAAAACACGGACTCACCTGAACAAGACTGGGGTCTTCTTTTGTTTCAAGTAAATCCTGAGTGATCAGAAGAGGCTCGCTTTTCTCACAGCTCTCCTGGCTGAGGAGCGTGTCAGCATAGTTGGGCTGTGGGAAGATCAGGTGGCTCTTCCGCGAGTCCGCGGTGAGCGAGACCTCATGCGAATAGGTCTGCAGGAAAGCCTGCACCCCGTCAACACCCACAAAGTGTGAGGTGGGCACTCCAGACAACCCACCCCGGGCAGACTGAAGCAGGCGAGTCGTGTGCCAGCACCTCAACCTAAGCACCAGCAGCACAATGACAAAGGCCAGGAAGACACAGGAGACAGCAGCCACGGCCACCACCAGGTAGAGCGTGAGGTCTGAATCACTGGGGTCTGCGGGAGTCCTGATGCTGCCCAGGTCTGTGAGGACATCCGGGATGCTGTCAGCCACAGCTATGGTGAGAGTGACAGTGGCAGAGAGAGGGGGCTGGCCATGGTCCTGGACAGCCACCACCAGGCTCTGTTTGAGGGCATCTCTGTCCAGCAGGGCTCTTGCTGTGCACACTTCCCCTGTGTGTAGCCCCACTGAGAAGAGCCCTGGTTCGCTGGCTTTGAGCAGGCGATACGACAGCCAGGCGTTCTGACCTGAGTCTCTGTCCACTGCCACCACCTTTGTCACCAGGTATCCAGGCTCTGCAGATCGGGGGGCGAGCTCCACACCAGTGGAGCCATCCGTGGGGGGAGCGGGGTACAGGATCTCAGGCGTGTTGTCATTCTGGTCTAGCACAAACAGGTTCAGTGACATGTTGGTGCTGAGTGGAGGATGCCCGCTGTCCCTGGCAGTCACCAGCAACTGCAGATCTCGGAACTGCTCATAATCAAAGGAACGCAGTGCATACAGGACACCAGTGTTGGAGTTGATGGACACATAGGAGGACAGGGGCGTCCCCTGGATGGTGTCCTCAGTCAGGGAGTAGGTGACCTGGGCATTCTCACCACTGTCAGGATCCTGGGCTGTGATGGACAAGATAGAGGCTCCTCTGGGATTGTTCTCTTCGATGTAGGCAGAGGAGGAGACACTAGTGAATGTGGGCGGGTTGTCATTGATATCTACCACTTGCAGTGAGATATGAGTGTCTGTAGACAGTGACGGAGTTCCGTGGTCTGTGGCCGTTACTGTAATGTTATATTCTGAGACTTCTTCCCTGTCCAAAGTTCTGTGTATCAGCAACCGATGATAATTTCCATAGGTCTTTTCAAGCCTGAAGGGCAGATTATCCTGAATGGAACAAGTGACAAGGCCATTCTCTCCTGAGTCACTGTCCTGCACATTGAAAAGGGCAATTACTGTGCCCAGGGAAGAATTTTCTTGAACTGAGCTGAGGAGAGAGGTAACTGTGACTTCTGGAGCATTGTCATTCACATCCAGGACTGTCACCAGAACTTTGCTTCTGGCTAGGAGACCAGGACCATCACGGGCTTCTACATCTATGGCATAGAATCCAGAATCTTCGTAATCTAGATCCCCCACTACTGTTATGTCCCCGCTCAAAGAATTTAACTGAAATAGCTGGGATACTTTGTCTCTTACTTTCCGGAAAGAATATGTGACTTGTCCATTGGCTCCTTCATCTGGATCAGTGGCTTTTATTGTGAGGAGCCGAGTGCCAATGGGCAAGTTCTCATGAACACTAACATGGTATTCAGGCTGAGTAAAGAGAGGAGCATTATCATTGGTGTCTATGAGTGTTACGTGGATCCTGGCAGTGCTAGAGTGCACTGGGTCTCCTCCATCAAAGGCAGTGAGAATGAGGTGGTGCGCTGCCTCTTCCTCACGGTCTAGTGCGTGCTCCAGCACCAGCTCTGGGTACTTAATCCTATCTGCCCCATTTTGGACTTCCAGGGAGAAATGAGCATTGGAGCTGAGCTGGTAACCCTGCAGCGAATTTATCCCTATATCGGGATCAAAAGCCTCTGGGAGAGGAAATCTTGTCCCGGGAGTTGCAAGTTCAATAACTTTTATTTCCGTCTGGTCTGCTCCAAAGGTGGGTGAGTTATCATTAATATCGATTATTTCCACTTCTATTTCAAAGATTTTTACTTTATCCTCGAGGAGAATCTCTAGGTTTGCCACACATTTTGGAGCTCTGTCACAGAGCTCCTCTCGGTCTATCCTGCCCGCGGTGACCAAGCTGCCGCTCCGCGGATTCAGAGCAAAGAGCTGGGTCTTACCTTTGGAGATGATGCGGACTCCGCGCTCGGCCAGCTTCTGGGGCTCCAGCCCCAGGTCCTTGGCGATGCTGCCCACCACAGAGCCTTTTTCCAGCTCCTCTGGAACCGAGTAGCGGATCTGTTCTGACCGGGTTTCCCACAGAGCCCCGAGGAGTGTGCAGATGCAGAGCAGTCCTTTGTAGCCTGGTGAATGAAGAGGAGCAGCCATTGCCTTCCCGCTGCGTATATCCGGAGCTGGGCTGTTTCTCCGTGAAGCCCCAAGAAGCCCTAAGACCGCTGGGCTCCCAAATGATGTACTTTCGCCATAGGATGCAGAGGTTCAGGGGAATCCAGGCTGAAGCTTTCCTAAAGCCCCAGAAGTAGTAGCTTTGTGCTGCAGCAATCTTGTTCCGATATTTCAGGTTGTCTTTTCCCCCGGATTGGTGAACAGCGACGCCCAGAGTCCTAACCTGTTATTGCAATATAGTCTTTCAAGGATCTTCCACACGGCCATTCCTATTTTTCCCATATAGACTACAACTCAAAATCCTGTTTTTTAACGTGCTTGTTTAACTTGCAGCGAAAATCCACGAATGATCCAAATTTTCCTGTTTGATAAACTGTAAGGCATGTGTTTTCTCATTACAGTGATGGTTTTTGGCATTTTTTATAATTCCTTTCAATTTTTCCTTGTTCCCCCGTCACCCATGTAGCCTTCTTTTTTTCAGTAGTGTGTTGTGTATGTGAACCACATAGATTTCCCCAGGGACAAGAGTGAGCATGAAGGGTGGAGGGAAATGATGGTGAAGTCAGTAGTGGGCCTTTTCTTGGAAGTCCAACTCTGGTGTCCATCGTGAAGAGATGTTTCTTCACCTGCATTCATCTTTTAAAACCTGGGGCAGATTTTCAATTCTTTTCCAAAGCATACTTATTTTCCAAAGGATAGTCTTTCTTGCCTTTGTATAAAATAGTTGTGGCAAGAATGATTTGCAACTTAGGTAGAAAATCTACTGATGAATTTTGTATAGAGCAGATTCTAACTGACAAGATATGACTGTGATTATTTCCTTCACAATGTATCTTACAATAGCAACTTTTACAAATTACGCACTCAATACTTTCCACAATATTTTCAGTGTTTAATGAATGGAGTATCAAAAGAAATGCAAAGCTTCAAGCAATGGATCAGAAGCACACGGCTGAAGTACTATAAAGAGCAGACAGTATTTCAGTGACCTTATAAACATGTCAGACATCTCTTGTAGTCTTATTTTACCATCAAATGTGATGTAATTTTACCATCATTTTGATTTCTTTTCTCTTTTATTGAGACAGGGTCTTGTGTGTAGTACAAGGTGTCTTGAACTCATGATGATCCTGCCTCAACCTCCCAAATGCTGGGATTATGAGTCTATACCATCATGTGTGGCTATTTTTATTTCCTTAGTTTTGATTTTAGAAAGAAATATTTTAGTAGCTGTCTATGCCTTGTTATGGAATGTGTAGTGTTTTGTGGAGCTGGGGATAACTCAGCACCTCAAGCATGCTAGGGACGTGCCCTACCACTGAGCAATATACAAACCCCCCTCATGACTTTCTTGAGTTTAGTAATTTGAGAAATTTTTAGAGAAAGCAGTACATCAATAGCTCTTTAGGTTATTCTTCATTTACTAATTAGCATACAGGGTTAACTAAATTTTAAAGAGACATAAATGTTTACATTCTATATAGAAATTTTACATCTTTAGATTTTTCAAGAGTGAATTAAAGGTTTTTTCTTTTTCACAATCCTTCAAAGAGTCACTAACTGTTAGTGAGTGGGACATCCAATGAGGTGGTCTGGAGAAAAGTTGGATGCTATGCATAATGGAGGAAGTATCATCAGTCTGTCTTTGGACTGCCGTCATTTCTAAGTCAGAGTCTCCCAAGGATCCCAATCAGCTACGGAAGCTCTTCATCAGAGGGCTGCACTTTGAAACAACTGGTGAGAGTCTGAGGAGTTATTTTGAGTAGTAAGTAACACTCACAGACTGCATGGTAATGAGAGAACTGAAATCAAAGCATGCCAGGGGCTTTGGGTTTGTCACTTATGCCACTGTGCAGGATGCAGCCATGAATGTGAGGCCACAGAAAGTTTGGGAAGAGTTGTGGAACCAAAGAGAGATATCACAACCAGGCGCTCACTTAACTGTGAAGAAGAGCTTTATTGGTGGCATTAAAGAAGATAACAAAGAGCATCAAAAAGGGTCCTGGTATTATCAGAACAGCTGACATCCAAAACAACCCTATGAAATTATTTTGAACAATATGGAAAAAGTCAAAGTAATTGAAATTATGACCAACCGAAGTAGTAGAAAGAAGAGAGGCTTTGCTTTTGTAACCTTTGATGACCATGGTCTGTGGATAAGATTGTCATTCAAAAATACCACAATGTAAATGGCTGCAGTTGTGAAGTGAGGAAAGGCTTATCAAAGCAGATGGCTAGTGCTTCATCTAGCTAAAGAGGCTGAAGTGGTTCGGGAAATTTGGGGGTGGTGTGGAGGTGATTTTGGTGACAATGACAGTTTCAGTTGTGGAGGAAACTGCAGTGGTCAAGGTGGCTTTGGTGGCAGCCATGGAGGGGGTGGATAGGGTGGCAGTGGAGTGGCTCCAATGGATTTGGTAATGACGGAAGCAGTTATGGAGTGGTGGAAGCTATAATGAATTTGACAGTTACAATAGTCATTCTTCAAATTTTGGACCCATAAAGGAAGGAATGTTTGGAGGCAGAAGCTCTGGGCCCTATGATTGTAGAGGCCAGTGTTTTACCAAACCGTGAAATCAAGGTGGTTATGGTGGTTCCAGCAGCTGTAGTAGTTATGGCAGTGGCAGAAGGTTTTAAACAGTTTGGGAAATAAAACTTAGAGTGCCAGAGAAGTGACAGGGAAGCTACAGGTTACAAAAATTTGTGAACTCAGCCAAGCTCAATGGTGGTAGGGCCTAGCTCCTACAAATAAGACATGTTTCAGACAATACCCATGTATATAGGCAAAAATCTCGAACTGTATTTGTGACTAATTGTAAAATGGGTTATTTTAGTTTCTGTTCTGTGGAAAGTGTCAAGCATTCCAACAAAGGGTTTTAATGTAGACTTTTGTTTTGGCACCCATGCTGTTGTTTGCTAAATGCAATAGTCTGATGACACTGAACTAATATGTCTTTTCTTAAAAAAAAAATCTCAGAACACACATACACTTGACTAATTTTTTCAAAACTCCAAATGAGAAAGAAGATATGTAGGAATTTCTCTATGAATAAAATGTTCATTACCTTATTTATTAGATTAACACAGTACAAGAGCATAAAATAAATGACAAAAGGCTGCTTATGCAATTTGTGGAATATATTGCAGTGAAATCATGAGGGAATTGTGGAATCTAAAGTTAGCGATTTAATGAACAATTTAAATCTTTGCTACTTATAATAAAACAAGTAATTGTTAAGGGGCTTAGGTATTGGAGGTTTATGGCATACAAAGGTAGACAGCTACAAAGGAAAGTTATGAAAAGGAAGATATATTTTAACTTATACACTTACAAGGGCTAAACATAATTACTCGGATAAAGTATTACTTGGATAAAAGTGTACTGGTATTATCAGAACAATTGACATCCAAAATATCACTTTCTAGGAAGATTTAGCAACCATACACAATGTCAACAGTAAAAACCCAAAATTAGAAAGCAGCCAATTTTGAAGAGGACAGAGCTAGTTTCCATGCCAAAAAGCCCATATCCCATTGGAAACATGGAAAACACCAAAACTTAGTCATGCACAATTGAGAAGGGAATGAGATACATAAATTGAAACAGGATAGTAGCAACTTCCTGGGAGGAAAAAGACAAGTCAGAAACTAGTTTGAGATGTTCATCACTGGCACATGCAACCACAGAAGGATCATTGCACAGGAGATCCTGAGGGGGAGCCACCTCCGGTGTCATGTTCAGGAAATTAAATTCTGTCTTTGAAGAATGGGAATCAACGCACAGATTGTAGGATATGGCAAAGTCCTGTCACTATGGTTGGGGAAACTGCGGGTTTAGACTTGGAGCTGAGACCAGGCTGAAAACACCTCAGGGCTGCAGGGGTGGAGGAGTGGTGCAAGTGCAGAGCAACCACTAGAATCACAGTGAGGAAGAAGAGCACAGAGGCCAAGGCCAAGGCCACCACTAGGTAAAACTGCAGTTGCCCTTGCAGGTCAGAGGAAACAGGGCCTTCACCGAGGTCGGGCAATACCTCTTGCAGGCTATCCACGAAAATGAGGTGCAACGTGGCTGTGGCCGAAAGAGGAGGCTGCCCTCCATCATGCACTTTAATCAGCAAGTAGTGCCGGGCGTGGTGGCGCAGGCCTGTAATCCCAGCACTCGGGAGGCTGAGGCAGGAGGATTGTTATGAGTTTGAGACTAGCCTGAGCTACAAAGTGAGCTTAAGGCCAGTCTGAACTGCATAGTGAGACCCCGTCTCAAAAAGATAAAAAAAAATCAAGTACTGTCTTCTAAGGTACAAGCCACATGCACCTCACCAGTGTGCAGGCCCAGGCTGAAGAGCTCAGGGTCACTGGCCTGCAGCACACCGTAGGACATCCAGGCATTGTGTCCCAAGTCAGCATCCACAGCCACCACCTTGGTGACCAGGTAGTGGGGCTCAGCGGTTGGGCACCATGTGAAAGTGCACTGAGCTGTCAGGCCCCAGCATGGGGTACAACACCCGTGACTTGTTGTCATTGCTGTCTCCCACCAGCACTGGTAGGCTCACGTTGGTGCTGAGCGCAGGCCATTCGTGGTCACAGGACTGCAGCGTGAGCTGGAAGGTGCACAGCTGCTCGTGGTTGAAGGCACGCTGTATGGACACCACTCTGCTCTGTGCGTCTACGAACATGTAGGGCAGCAGTGCTCTGGGCTCCAGGTCACTGGCCACAATGGAGCGGGAGACTTGGCCGTTGGACCCCAGATCAGGATCAGAGGCTCCAACTTGAGCAATGGAGACCCCAGAAAGGCTGTTCTCAGTTACGTGGACCATGTAGGAGGCCTGCTGGAAAACTGGTGCATTGTTACTGACATCTGAGATGTGCAGGATGATGCTTGTGCTGGAGGAGAGGGGCAGCTTACCCCTGTCACTGGCTGTGATGTTGATGTTATACTCAGAGATCTCTCAGTCTAGAGCCCTGTCTGTCACTAGTTTGTAATAGTTCTTTGCAGAAGATTTCAACAGAAACCCTGTATTTTCTGAGATGTGGCAGTAAACATGGCCGTTTTCTCCAGAGTCTTTATCCCTTGTCTTTATCAAAGCAATCACTATCCCTGGAGGTGAATCTTCTGATAGTGGAGTAAATACTGAAGTCACAATCACCTCAGGTGCACAATCGTTCTCGTCAAGAATTTCGACTTGAACACTGCAATGGGATGCAAGATCTCCAGGATCTTTTGCTTCTATGTTCAGGGTGTAACTATTAGCCATTTCAAAATCCAGATGATCCTTTGCTGTGATCTCTCCTGTTCTTTCATCTAATCTGTTCTACCTGTTCATCCACATTGTGAAAGGAGTAGGTGATTTCTGCACTAATGCCCTCATCCTGGTCGGTGGCTGTCACCTGAAGCACTGAGAAACCAGGGACAACCATCTCTGGTAGTGTGACCCTGTACACATCCTGTCTGAACACTGGAGGGTTGTCATTGACATCAGTGACTTGAATTTGGATTTGGGTGCTGCCGTTTCGAGGTGAGTCTCCTCCATCCACAGCAGTTAGAACCAACTGATGAAAGTTATGCTCTTCTCTGTCCAGAGAATGTTTCAAGGTCAACTCAGGATATTTACATCCATTGGAAGCCTGTTTCTCTACACGATCAAAGTACTCATTATTGTGAAGAAGATATCTTTGCAGTGAGTTAAGCCCATCATCTGAATCCAGGGCTGGATCTAGAGGAAATGTTTTACCTGGCTTAGTGGATTTTCCAATGATTAAATCAATCTTACTTTGTTTGAGTAATGGAGTGTTGTTATTTATATACTGAATAAATACTGCTGCAGGGAAAACATTCAAAAGATTTTCAGCAACAACATCCAAATCCATGACACAAAGTTGTTTCCCTCAAATCCACTCTTGTTCTATTCTGTCACCCACAAGCTAGTCCCTGCTGTCGGGTTTTGCAGTGAAGCATTCCTTCTCTGCACTAACCCGCAGCTTCCAGGCAGACAAGTCTTGGACACACAGCCCCAGGTCCTTGGCGAGGTTTTCTACCACCGACTTCTTAGCCAGCTCCTCTTGAATTGAATAGCTGATCTGGTCTGGGAGAGCCCAGCAGAGCAAAGACAGCAGGAAGGAGAACATTACCTGCAGCCACAGAGCTTGGCTGCTTCCCTCTGCTCTTAGTCTCATTCTCTGCCTCCCTCAGCTGCTGCACCTTTGTGGATAGGAGGAATCAGCTGTCTGTGGATGGCTGACTCCCAGGTAGCGTGACTTTTCCTGAGTGTCTTCTGCACCTGTTCAATCACCACAGAAGATTGTCTCCCATCCAAGTACTAACCAGGCCCGACCCTGCTTAGCTTCCAGGCTCAGATGAGATCAGGCACATTCAGGGTGGCATGGCCGTGGGCATCACAGAATATTGTGAAGAAACTATAACTCTTTGTAAATTTGATTGAGCCATATTGCAATGCTTGCTACACTTTTTATTTTTTATGATTACTTTTATTATATTTTTTAAAAATTCATTTAATGAGAAAAACACAAAATAGTAGTGAAGTAGTTTCAGAACAGGTTAGTGCGACAGATATAATGAATACATTGCTTATTGTTGTCTTCATATTAGTTATTCAGAAGACAAGTTGCTTCTAAATCAATAAGACACAAACTTGTGTAGACACAGGCTTCCACAATGCTGAAGTAAATCACAGAACTATATGAAGGCGCAAAGAGTGAGAGCCACATGCTCATCATACACAAAATACTTCATCTTATGTGAGATCATTGCAGAGCTACACAGTGACAGACCTGTATCAGATTAATTATAGGGGGAACAATGGATAGGAATGATGTCAAGTTACTAAGTGGCATCATTTAGTCATGAATCACAGAAGCCCAGAACCCAGCTGACCCTACCTTTCTCGGAGGCTGACCTGATGAAAGCCAGAAAGATATAGGGAGTGGGGTCCTCCTGAGAAATCAAAGTGGAACTCAATAGAGATGCCATGACAAGCAACTCAGAAACTAAAAGGAACCCTGCAGTCTACTTAAATCTAAGTGAATAAATGAATAATATCTTTGGTAATCATAAAATAAACCAAAAGAATCACACAGTCATTGTCAGTATAGCTGAGATCAGATAGAAGAGATTTGAAGTATACCAGTCCACTGAGAAAATATGCCTGTTAAAGTTATATCTAAAATTTAAATATTTTCCACAAATTGCCACACCCTTTCTGTACAGGAAAGAAAACTTCAAGGAAAGCACAGTGGAATGTGAAAAGGAGGAACTTTAAAAATACCCACATTTAACATTAGCACCACAAGAAAGAAAGCTATAAATATGAATTCATACAACTGACTTCTATTTTATAAGTCTAATCTGTCCTTTCAATAATTTTGGAAAGTGCAAGGTTCAGAGTCGGCTTCCAAGTAACCCCAAAAACTGCACATAGGAAAATGGTATTTTAAATGTGAATAATTTAGATGCATGAAATTAAGAAATTTCAGTTGAAAGCATAATTAAAAGAATAAAAAAGGATCATGAACAAGTAGGTTTGGGGTGGTGGCTCAGTGGTAGAGTATTTGTTTAGTAAGTCCAGTGTTCTGGGTTCAATTCTTATCATCCCCAAAGAGAAAAACAATGATGTTTTTCTATAATACATCTAATTGACTACCATTGTTAATCCCTGTAAGGGAACACATATCGCTAAGAAGGTGCCATTATGTACCAAGTTACACATGTCACTGAACTGGAGATATTTACAAAGCCTTGTGCCTATGTCTTGCGGTCATAAGATGTATAAAACATGGGCTCACCTGAACAAGACTGGGGTCTTCTTTTGTTTCAAGTAAATCCTGAGTGATCAGGAGAGGCTCGCTTTTCTCACAGCTCTCCTGGCTGAGGAGCGTGTCAGCGTAGTTGGGCTGTGGGAAGATCAGGTGGCTCTTCCGCGAGTCCGCGGTGAGCGAGACCTCATGCGAATAGGTCTGCAGGAAAGCCTGCACCCCGTCAACACCCACAAAGTGTGAGGTGGGCACTCCAGCCAACCCACCCCGGGCAGACTGAAGCAGGCGAGTCGTGTGCCAGCGCCTCAACCTAAGCGCCAGCAGCACGATGACAAAGGCCAGGAAGACACAGGAGACAGCAGCCACAGCCACCACCAGGTAGAGCGTGAGGTCTGAATCACTGGGGTCCGCGGGGGTCCTGATGCTGCCCAGGTCTGTGAGGACATCCGGGATGCTGTCAGCCACAGCTATGGTGAGAGTGACAGTGGCAGAGAGAGGGGGCTGGCCATGGTCCTGGACAGCCACCACCAGGCTCTGTTTGAGGGCATCTCTGTCCAGCAGGGCTCTTGCTGTGCGCACTTCCCCTGTGTGTAGCCCCACTGAGAAGAGCCCTGGTTCGCTGGCTTTGAGCAGGCGATACGACAGCCAGGCGTTCTGACCTGAGTCTCTGTCCACTGCCACCACCTTTGTCACCAGGTATCCAGGCTCTGCAGATCGGGGGGCGAGCTCCACGCCAGTGGAGCCATCCGTGGGGGGAGCGGGGTACAGGATCTCAGGCGTGTTGTCATTCTGGTCTAGCACAAACAGGTTCAGTGACATGTTGGTGCTGAGTGGAGGATGCCCGCTGTCCCTGGCAGTCACCAGCAGCTGCAGATCTCGGAACTGCTCATAATCAAAGGAACGCAGTGCATACAGGACACCAG